>PITA01003077.1:0-136436 GCA_004023965.1 Spilogale gracilis | reverse complement strand
GTGCCCCTGTTACACCATTTTTCAACCCTGACTGCTTTCTTGGTATTCATGAGTTCAAAATGATACACATGCATCAATGATTTGTAAGAAAAATATATTTGAGGTCACTTCTGTTCCCTTATTTCCCAAACAGATAATAGACTGAAAGGAAATTTCATCAGGACTTTACCTTTTAATCCTCCTTATACTTCTTATATATAATGAAATATATTCTTTTGGAAGAAAAAAATAGATATAACTCTGGAGCATCAGACATTAATTTATTATTGCTAATTTAAGCAAAACAAATATTAAAGCTATATTATATAAATTATATATTGGTATCTATATGAATTTATAGTACATATAACTACATATCTGATTATTTCATTATTTATTTAAATGCTCTTTAAGGAAATATTGTTAAACATAGTTATACCTCTAACCTCAGTCTTTGCATAGGAACTGCCTTCAGGAAATTTTAAATATCTGATTTGTTAACTTAAAGGTACAACTTTTAGGTATGGAAATTTTATATATCTTCATATTTAAAAACATCACTTTAAAAACATCACAAAAACAATTTGACAAAGAGTTATTGCTGTCAGGTGCTGTTCTGGGTGTTATGTGTAGAGCAGTGAGTAGAACATATGAAGTCCCTCCCATCATGGAGATTACAAATATGGGGTAAAAGTCAATGTATATGGAAAGGAACAAAATAGGAAACTTAAAGTCCTATAGAGAACAAAGAAGACTGAGGTGGAGGCTGCAGGGGCAAGGGGAATGGGAGAGAAACCTAATTAGATCAAGTATGCAGGGAGAGCCACGCTGAGATGCCCAGGTTGAAGGACAATGAAAGCCTCTGAGATGGGAAAAATCTTAAACTGTTGAGAGAAGCAAAGGAGATGTAGAAATTCAGTATACTGCCATTTTATATCATAGTCCATTTTGGCTGAAGTTTACATTTTGACAGGTGAATTCAAACGCATGTGACATCCTGGCAAACAGAAAACAGAATAAAGAATAGCTCCACATTTTGGGGGATGAGTATAGACATTTCTTAAATGTAGAATGTTTTTCCTTTTTAATGCTCCTTAATTAGTAATATATTTAGTATAAAGAGTATGATTTGTATTTATTTATGTGCTTTGGCAGGAGCCCTATCCCCCATTCTGATCAGCTCCAAGTCCCACAGAAGGTTGATTTTTGTGCCAGTTGAGGTACAGTTGTACCATCTTGTCCTATAAAGGACAGGAATCTATAAGATGGCTTTTACGGGTTGTGTGGACACTATGACTATCCCACCTTTCCAAATTCTCCTCTCTCTCTACTTTCCCTACCTCGAAAGACTCCAAACACCATTCCCAAATTAGCCATATGCTTTCAAATCTCTGTTCTTTTTTTATGTGTGCTTTACTCTGTATGGACTATTCTATCTTCTATCTTCACCTGTTGAAATTAGCTTCATTTTTTAAAGTTTGGAGAAAATACCATTGCCTCTAGGAGGTCTTCCCTTATTGCAGAGAAGTAAGAATAGTCCTCCTGTGGCATTTTATACCTCACTATCATTGTTTATGCCTGATAATTAATGGTGTCCCATCCCAAGATGTGATTGTCATTAAGAGCAAAGTCTGTTTTCTGCACTTTTGTAGGCTCTCAAATCTTGATAGAGTATCTGCCATGTCCTTAGTACTTGGCATTGCCCTTGAGTTGAATCAAAATAGGGAAGGTCCGTAGGTCCAAAGCTAAAAGAGTGTTCTTGAACCACAGTACTCTAAATAGATGATCTTAGAAGTGGGTGGCCTGGGTGGCTCAGTTGGTTACACCACTGCCTTCAGCTCAGGTCATGATCCCAGAGTCCCTGGATTGAGTCCCACATTGGGCTCCCAACTCTGTGGGGAGTTTGCTTCTCCCTCTGACCTTCTCCCCTCTCATGGTCTCTCTCACTGTCTCTCTCTCAAATAAATAAATAAAATCTTTAAAAAAAGTATAATGCTTTTCAAGTTTTTATGTAGTTTTTCCTCTCCATATATATATAAAACTTATCCCTTTTTTGAAGGACTAGAGGATGATTACATATAACCAACCTCACTTTAAGGCTTAACTAATTTAAGGCTTAATAAAAATAGATATTTAAGGTATCTGTTAATTTAACTAAGGAAAGAAGAGGGCACAAGGAAACCAACAACTTGCAAACAATTTTATTTGAAATCTTCACCATTTTTGTAAAAAGTGAAAAACTAAAATAGAAACCGCAAGCAATGATGTATAATGAATGTTTTATCCTAAAAGTGTTACATTTCATTGTTAATTTTAATTTTAATCTTTTCATAACTAATTTTTAAATCAAAGCAAGAATTTTTATTGCTTGTAAGACAATAACCTTTCAAAATTTTTAGTATGGCTAATGCAATTGTTTCTTGAAATCTACTTTTTTTCACTACTGTTATAGGAACCATGGTATCATGTGTCATGTATGTGTAATTAGTAGTTGTGTGTGTTTCTTACTAGCGTATTTTACCTAAAATAAATTACAGGACGTCATAAGAAACAAGGAAAGAAAAATGAGCTACTTAAATCTGTTTCAAGTTACTGTGTAATATAAAAAGCGAAACATATGTATGCCTATATCAACAAAACTGCTTTGCTCCAGTGCGATAGGGAAACCCATCAGTTGTCCCAGGAAAAGTGGTCTTCCTTTTACAAGGTATTATGTAAAGAAAGATGTGTCCATCTTCTCAGGAAATAATCCACAGCAAAGAGTTATCAAAAAACTACCATCTTTTGTGCTACTGCTTCAGAGCTATGTGAAAATACAGCCCACCTGCTTATATTGGTGGTTTACATCAAAATAAAACAAAGGAATATTCCCCCCCAAGTATCATCCTTATTATCTTTGGAAAGTGTATTATTTATTTATTTATTTATTTATTTATTTATTTATTTATTTATTCATTCATTCATTCATTCATTCATTTATTTTTCTAAGGCCAAGTATTATCTTTTGATAATAGCTGTTGCTAACTTGTTGATAAATTAGGATTTCATTATTTGTTAGTTGTATAAAGGTAAGACAAAAATCATAGTTTTCCATGGGGTTCCTGGGTGGCTCAGTTGGTTAAGTGACTGCATTCAGCTCCGGTCATGATCCTGGAGACCTGGGATCGATCCCCACATCAGGCTCCCTGCTTGGCAGGAAGCCTGCTCCTCCCTCTCTCCCTCTCCTTGCTGTGTTCCCTCTCTAGCTGTGTTTCTCTGCCAAATAAATAAAGAAATCAAATTTTTAAAAAATCATAGTTTTTCAAATTGAAATTTTTCTTTTCTTTCTAATTTTTCAACAAGGATGTTTTGTCAAATGCAGTGTTCTTAAGTGAGAGCTCTTATGGGCACTTTACTGAACTGATAAAACAATGATAGAGATTTTTTAAGAAGTTGACCCTTGCTTGCTTATGCATTTTTTCTGTGCCTTAATTGCTATGATTTCAATATTCTACACTTACTCTAGGCTTCTGAAAATGGTTGTTACCACATTTGTGCAATAAACCTAAGAAGTGGTACAGCAAGTGAAGTGTAAGACAACGTAGTAGTTTAGGTAAGAGGCGAGGTTGAGTAAGATGATTTGCTTTAGGTTGAGTTAGGTTTATAGATTCAGTTTACATGTATTGAGAAAATAATACTGTTTATTGGTGAAGAAATCCTTTGACAGTTCATAATATAAGATTTCAGAAGTACCACTCCAAGTTCCCCAACCGGTTACCATTATCAGTTACAGGTTTCCCTTTATATTCCTAATTAGTAGAATTATTCATGTAGTTCTTCTACGTTTAGCTCCCAAATTCTGTTCTTCTTTTCTTTATTTATTTGAGAGAGAGAGAGTGAGTGAGAGAGAGCATGAGAGGGGAGAAAGTCAGAGGGAGAAACAGACTCCCCACAGAGCTGGGAGCCTGATGTGGGACTCGATCCCGGGACTCCAAGAACATGACCTGAGCTGAAGGCAGTGCCTTAAACAACTGAGCCACCCAGGCGCCCCCCCCCCCAATTCTGTTCATCTGTTAACAGTTTTATTCTATATAATGTTACTCTAAGAAAATTGTTTTCGTGTAGACAAGAACCCCCCCATTTCTTGTTAATGTAAAATGAGGTCTTTTAAATTTTATTTGTTTAACTTAAAAATAATGGCAGTTATTCAAAGGAAAAAGTGGGTGATGTATTTTTCAATCTAACTTTTCTATTTAGTTTTGGGAATCTAGGTTTCTTTCTAGGTATACTTTATATTAATTTCTTCCCCAGTGGTGAGAAATTTTAGCAAACAGACTATGACATTTCAGCAATATAAATTTGTATATGATGTTTAAATGTTGTCATTAACACTCAAGGGCCAAAAATACAAAAATAAGAGCATAATGGAAACTCAAACATATAAAAGACAATTTCAACAAGGTTGATGCAATTTAAAGTCAATCAGACTGTGTTGGTATGACAACTGATTAAGTAATGTTACCTATAAAGATCCCAATGTTCATTTTAATAAACTAAGATTACATGACTATGTTACCATTTACTGTTTACTGGAAAGATAGCAGTAGGGAGTGGTATTAGGAATCTAGACACCTTTTTAAAAACCATTTTATGATAGTTACTACTTTGTCATTCAAGGGAAAGACTCTTTTCATAAAGCTGTGTGAAATATTTGTGTGTGTAGAGTATATGTTTCACCCTACGCTTTCAAAGTTCTTGGCTACCAGGTTTGACAGGGACTCTTATGGTATGACAGGATCATATATGATATATGATGGGGCACGGCCACTTAAAAGTTAGTGTCTCACCAGGACTTGGCATTATGCACAAGCATTTGCTGAATGAAGGAAAAATTTGTATTTCTTAGGATTTATATGTGACATAGAGTGACCATTGAGATCAATGTGCACATAGCAGGGGCCATAATTGACTGGACTTACATTGCTTATCAGCTGCCCACATGGCACCTTTGTGTCAGGCTGTACCATGAAGTACCAGTTCATCTTCACAACAAATCTATATGGTAGGTACGTTACATTGTCTATCCATTGTTACACTAAACTATCTGATAATGGATGGTACACTACTATTATCTACCCATCCAACTTATAAATGAGGAATTGAAACAAGCAAATAGATTGGTTAATTGACCAAGTTTATGTAACCCTAAAGAATGGGGCTGATATTGAAACCAGGTCTGCAGGCTGACCCCAACATCCCTGCTCTTAACAAATGCCAATTCTCAATTGTCACATGCTTTATTTCATTATCTCAGTTAGTTGAGATACATCAGCATTTCACAGCAAAGGAAAATAAGGCTCAAAGAGTTTGCATTTTGCCAAAAGACTTACCTCTGAGCAAGTAACACCAGCAGAATTCATAAATCTGCTTGTCCTTCAATCCTCTATTCTCCCCACTAAACACTTAAGTTGTTTGTGACCTTGTGAACTCTTCATTAATGGGAGACACCTTATTGTAAGTCCTGTAGTAGGTGTTCAATATATGTATCTGGTGGTTGGATAAAGGCAATGGTGAATTAACTTTTTAAAATTGAATGTGTGAGAAGGCTTTCCTGGAAGAAGGGACTTATTTGTGGGCTTTGGCAAAAGAGAACAAAAAAAATGCTGTATTTTACCACACCATTTTTCATGTAGGGTTGTATCTTTGTTTTCTATCAAGTGTCTGGATGTGACACTCACTGATGCCATCTCCTTGATGAATTGCAACATTGACCTGAAATTCTGACAAGGATTAATCTGGAGTGCTTTCATTGGCATGTAATGAGTTTTATGTTAAGTCTTTCGTTAATTTTCTATTAATTGTCCTAGGTTATATATTTTAGACATTTCACATTTCTAACAAGATGCTTTTTTGGTTACATTACTCATTGGCCTTATTGTACATGATAAACTGAAGCAAACCACTAAGGTTACAGTCACAAATCAATCATGAAAATAACAAATTGTTATTAGAAACTACTGTGTGTTGTATGCTGCTTTTGAATGAACACATTGGTTCAGAGTTCTCGTCTAATGAGGTCTTAGATCTTGTTCTTAATACTGATACCAGAAGAATATAATGTTGTCAAGTCTAAGTTGTGTAAATAATTATACTATGCACTTTATAAAAATTGCACACAGATGAATATTTAACTCTGAGACAATCTTTCAAGTCTAGTTATATTTTATTTGGATATTTTATTGACTTATACTATCTGACTTTTATTTCCTTGTTCATCTTACTTACCTGATAAAACTAACTGGGTAGTCCAGCTGTCAACCTATTTTGTACCTGCATATACACAGCTGGTTTTGGTTGAAGAAAAATATACATACACAGGGGTGTTCCTACTTTAAATTCATAGTAATTACATCAAATGGGTACCTAGGACATTAAAAAAATCTATTTCTGTTTAACTAGATGATTTTCTTATCTTCTTTCTCTTTAAGCCTCTTATACCTATTCCCCCAAATCCACACTCAACTATGTTCTTACTTCTGTTTCTCTGAGAAAATAGAAATAATAAATAAAAAATTTCACATAATCCACTACTGGCTTTTATAAGCCAATCTGCATACTAGCCATTTACTCCTCTTTTTCCTCCAAAACTTGGGGATGAACTACTAGTCCTTTTATCTAAGGTAAGACCACCTCCAATTGAGGGATAGATCCTTTCTCCTACTCAGGGACATCAATCCAATGTTCCCTCTCTCTTCTGCACCATATAATATCCTACTATCGTATTCTCATCAAAATATAAATATTCTGTGATATATCCCATCTTAAAAAGTAATCTTCTCATGATGCTGCATTCTTCACTAGCTACTAAAGCAATTGTCTTTTATTAGCAAAACTCCTTGAAAAATAGATCTCCAATTTTTCTCCTCCTGTTCTCTCTTGACCCCTTTTTAAATCACACTTTTGCCCCCACCAATAAGGTGCTCTTGTCAATGATCTGCAAGCATTCAAACCCAAGGGTTTAACCCTTTTCCCCTTAATCCTATTTGTACAGCCTTTGGAATTCAACTTTTCATAATAAATTTGTAGTTTTTACTACACTTAAGTAAAGGTAGCATCAAAACACTTTTGACCTATCATTTACTCTATCAGAACCATTCATGGTGATCATCTTTTCATGGTTATGATGTGTCTGGATTAATTGTTAATATGTTAATTATTGTTATCACACAACATGACGCCTTGCCAAACACTATTAATTCTCGGTTAGTACTCAGGACAATTAGAAGGCAATATTTGATGTTTCCTCACTTGGGAAGAATATTTGTGCTGGACCTGAACAACTTATCTTCATAAAACAGAATTTGAATGGTCTTTCTAGGCATTAGCCTTTTAAATTTTTGTCTGCACAAATGCAATAGATTTGTGACTAAGTAATCACTGATTTACAAACTCTTAAATTACTAGCATAGCCAGTAGTAATAGGCAAATTAAAATATTTAATTTATTTGCTTAATAATTAATTTGCTGAATAATAATCATCACTCAGATTCAAGCATTATACATAAAGAAATACTTAGAAATATAAGAAGGAGCATTTAACTATTTTCTGTATCTGAAATGTTTTCACTGATATATTCAGTTTTAAGTAATGCTAATGGGTTCTCTTTGTGTCTACCTATTATATGTAGTTATGCAGTATGAGATCTGGTGGCAAAATTAAGGTAACTTTTTTACATTTGTGTTTTTTTTTTTAATCTCCTGTCAGAATGACAAACATCTTTTGATAAATGAGAAATGGCAAAGTGTTGGCAATTAGAGTTAGGAATAAATTCTCTTCTTGTTAGGTTATCCGGGCAGTATGTAACCACCGAGTTCAGTAGTTACAACATGAATATAGTGTCTTTTCTTAAGATACTCTTGAATGTTTGATGGGCAATTGTTCATTTTCTTCAGAATCCAACAATTTTCTCCTTTTGGAAAAGGTCTTTAAAAGAATCAGAATCGCATTATTTGATGTCTTTTTATTCCTCCACACGCCTCATTTTATCTCTTTAAATTTGTGTAAATAATTCCTGGCTAGCCTTGGCTACATCATGCCCTTTAAATATTTGTTCGTGGCTTTTTATCCTCCTTACCATTTGGCCAACTTACAATTGTTTAACTCCCTTAATCTTTCTGCATAAGTAAATGCCACTAGCCCCTTAATACTTTCTATGGCTTAGATTGTTCAATAATTAGCTCATCTTTATTCCAGCAAATGAGATGGCTGCTGTTTTCATGAAAAGAATTTAATGCTGAGGCCAACCTCTGGTGCAGAGAAGAATGCATCTGCTGTCTCCCTTCTTGCTGGGGCTGGGCTCTGACTTTAATGGAGGGATGAGGAAATTGGACAAGTCTAAACAAGACAGAAGTATTTGTCTTGGTTTCATGCCTGACAAATTAAAGGAAAAAGCAGGGAAAGTAATCAAACATCTTTACTGCACCTGCTAGGATTAGAAACTTTGTATGCCAAATGCCTTACTTCTCCAAACCATTGGAAATAGGTGGTATTATTTTCATTTTCATGGATGAGAGCAAATGAAGTAATTTTTCTAGAGACTTGTACTTGGCAGAAGAAGTATTCAGTGCAGTTCAGATCTAACTGATAGAAGTGAATCTTAGATAATGATAGTATTCAGCATTATATCTCAGTGTCTTCCCAGAATTATCCTTTAGATGGGCTAGAATGTCGACCACAATGTTTGCATCTGTTCATCCTTACAGGACCCAGCAGCTGCTGTGGTCAGCGGTGTTACACCCTTAGTAACCACCTCACATAGAAGTGTGCCCCTCACTCTGCCTCCACTTTCCCATTTCCGTCTGATTCTTGGGACGCCAGGTCCGCATGCTCTGCTGAACAGCAGAGCTCAGACACGTTCATTCTGTAGTCTCTTAGACTTTTTTCTGCATTGAGCTATCCCAGACAGTGTGGCAATGCTGATGTTTTCCTGGAAACTTTGGAGGATTGTATGTCTGTCAACTTTGGTGTTCATCCCCAGGCCTTTGCATTTTGGAAATCATGAAAGTAATACAAGTTGATGAAGTCCGGAGATTAGGGCATTAATAAGCACAGCTGTCCTCTGCCTGTGCTACTCCTGCTGAGCTCACACGATCTTTGATCATCAGAAATGTTCCTGGTTTCCAAGTGCTCCCATGACTGTTGGCATTTTACTTTCTGGATGGTTTATTGTTGTGTGGTCAAGTGAAACACAGAGTATGATGTCAAGCATTTTTTGCAATTCCTACACCAATAAATCAGCCAAAGGTAGAATTTTCATTTCTGCCTGGGTTTTTCTTTTGCCCCAAAGATTATCTCAGCCCCATCTCCCTAAGTTCATTAGTTCATAACATAAATATTCCTATTTGTTCATTTAACAAAAAAAAGTAAACACAACACGTTGTGACCTTGCAGCTGTTAAACGTTAACTGAAATGTTTTCAATGTCGGCTGGCTTCGTAGCGCTCATTGATTTTTTTTTTTTTTTCTTAAAAAGTGAATGCAAGGAAAGAGCCCAAATCTCACCTACACTGCATCTCTGCATTTCCTCCACTCTTATGCATTAGGCCAGCCCTCCCCACACACCAACTCTGTGTGCCCTGGGGGAATTGGGAGAGTGTGGGCCCTGACACCAGAATCTGCCTTCTATGGGCTGAGCGACTCAGACTAGAGTGTGACCACGTGGAGAACACCACCCAAAGAGCAATTTGAACAAGATGATCTGGAAGACATCATTTACCTTTAAATTCCTTTGCTCACTTGTTTGGAAGCCCACATGGGCTCAGCCTTAGAAAATCATGGCAGAGATAGGTTTCTTTGCACAGGTTTGTGCTTACATTAAAAGATCCTCTGAAGAGCAGAATCATCCACTCAATGGTGTGCTCTCAGTGTCTGTCACACTGTCCTACCCAGAATCCCATCCCCTCATGCTTCCCCAGCCCGTGTGCCTTCTAACTTACTTTGGTCCCATATTTCCTGTTGGCTGTTTACTAAATTCAGCCTGAAAACAGTTGGTTAATTATTCCTATATACTATATTTATTCCACCTCTTATGATTTACAATCCAAACAACTATAATCCTATCTGTTAAGTTTGAGAAAATTGCCGCTAAGAGCACTGTGCTCTCTCTCACTGTGTGTGAGTGTGAGAAAGTATGCTGTGTATGTGTATAAATAAGATCAGCATGAAGAATGCTGTGTGATGCAGATACAACATGAAGCATAAAAGCAGAGACTAAGTGTGTTCAATTCCAAATTTATATAAATTTTAAAAATTGGTGTGCTCAGCCCTCCAGCCCCACCCCTATTGTTACCACACTCTGCCCTTAGGCAGGTTAAGTCTACCATTCTCCTAGATTCACAGATGTGATAGATAGATAGAAAATTAAAAAGAAGCCTATTCAAGACTCTAGTAAAAGTCAGCTTAATGCCTCTTAGTAACTTCTAGAATTTAATTTTTTCACATGTTTTTGTTTGTTTTTACCTTGAAAACCTCATTAAATTTTCCAGGGTTGACATCTACACCAATTTTTCTTAAAGATTTTATTTATTTATTTGACAGAGAGAGATATAGCTAGAGAGGGAACACAAGCAGGGAGAGTGAGAGAGGGAGAAGCAGGCTTCTCACTGAACAGGCAGCCTGATGTGGGGCTCGATCCTAGGTCTCTGGGATCATGACCTGGGCTGAAGGCAGACGCTTAATGACTGAGCCACTCAGGTATCCCTGCACAGATTTTTTTTAACAGCTTTAATACATAAAGACCCAGTCATACTAGAAATTAAGCTAAAACCCATTGTAAGGGATTAAAGCTTCAGTGAGGAAATATAGAAACAGTGACAAGTTTGTCCAGAAAGAAAGTCATAACTAAAATGCATGACTACATGACTATACACACACACACACACACACACACACACACACACACACCCCACAGTCATCAACCCCACAACCATAATCTGCCACATAAATGAATGTTAAGGTGCCCATAGGAATTTCAATCTGCATTCTTAAGTTCTTTTAAGTAATACTGAACGTATTTCTAAAGAGTAGCATCCCATCCCTCAAGTAAAGTGGCAACCAGAATGCATTTAAGGAGAATGATAAAAGGAAATCAAGCAGAAACCTGAAAATAATCTGGATTGGCAGCATTGGATGGACAAGAAAAATAAAATCATTGGATATTAACCAGTTGGAATTGACAGCAGCAGCCAGCTTTCTTTGGAAGAGAAGGAGAAGCACTAAATAAGTGAGCTTCTCAATTTTAAGAAGTCGAATTAATCAAACATAAAACTAAAGCTATTGGTTTTTATTAAAAGTCCTGGTTTTGAAAGTATGCCAGACTGATGAGTCCCTGATCAGTGACCAGCCAGTGAAGCTTCAGAGTCTCGAACACCATGACCGGATTTAGAACAGGGAAAACATCCTTTCGTAAAAATCTCAGGAAATAGTAATTTTCGTAGTGAAGAAAATAATTATAAGATAACTCCTTTATGCTTCAGGGAGTTGGTTATTCCGTGGTTATTAGCACTGGTATCCAAGGTGATTCCATTTAAAGACTGCATTACACACAAGTGGTTGGATTAAACCTACTGTTTTCAAGGCCGCCATATTAGTATTGGTGTAAGTATCTCGTTTGATGAGGAAAAATGTGGATGAGTCATATACTGTATATCCTGATGTGGGGTTTCAAATTGCAGTTAAACATCTATATAGCACATGGGCACCTGGGTGGCTCAGTCAGTTAAGCAGCTGCCTTCGGCTCAGGTCATGATCTCAGGGTCCTGGGATTGATTAAGCCCCGCCTTGGGTTCCCTGCTCAGTGAAAGCCTGCTTTCCATTTCCTTTGCCATTTATCTGTTGGTGGACATCTGGGCTCTTTCTATAGTCTGGCTATTTTTCAAGTGAAAAAATGGAAATGTATGAATATTTGAAATTTTCTTAGATCATATAATTTGTACTATAGGGGTTTGTAATAGAATTACAACCCTGTATTTTTGGATTTCTAGTGTGAAGGCTGCTCCCTTATGATACAACTACCCTTTCCCCTGAAGTTCCCTTGATAATGAATAAGTAAAATGTGTAGAGAAACTTCTTTTCAAGTAGGGAACATGTAACAGATTTTGAGAACCTTCTTCCCAATCTGGGTTGGAAGTCACCTCTTGGAGAGTGGGAGGGAGATGTTAAGAATTATGGCTTTAGTTTATCTGTTCCTATCTTTCCCTCTCTGTCATGCTTCTGTTTAATTGTGGGTAATTCCATTCCATTTTTTTAAAGGATTTTATTCATATTTATTGTTAATAAAATTCGCAAGACTATAAAATTCCAAGAGACAACCCAACAGATTAAGCATCCCTCTTCCATTTTGGGGAAACACTGTAATTATTATTTTTGTCCATCCCTAGTTTTCCCTTTTTTAAGAAGCTGTTTGTTGTTGTTGTTTTTGTTGATTAGAAAATCCTCTAAGTACTTCTCATGCAAGACTACAGTTGAAGGTATAAAAAATTCTTGGCATGAACATTCTGCAGGTTTATCAAATGACCTATAGCTTGAAGATGATGCATATGTCTCATGCTATTCTGATTTAAAAATAGATATTTTATTGATATATAGCATGTGCATTGAAAAATGTACACATCACATACAATTTAATGAATTTTCACATATGAATACACTTGCATAAGGACCACTTCGTTCAAGAAGAGAAAAGTACCTCAGAAATCCCTTTCCAAACAATAAACCCTACAGGTAGGCACTGTCTTGACTTAAAACACAATATATTAGTTTTGCTTGTTTCAGAAATTTCACAGAGGTGCTTGGGTGGCTCAGCTGGTTAAGTGTCCTGCTCTAGGTCTTAGTTCAAGTCTTAATGTCACAGTTGTGAGTTCAAACCCTGTGTTGGGCTCCACACTGGGTGTGGAGCCTACTTAGAAAATAAAAGAATATAAATTTATCATAAATTTTGTTAATAGGTATGCCCATGTGGCTCAATCGGTTGAATGGCCAACTCTTGTTTTCGGCTCAGGTCTTCATCTCAGGGTCCTCAGATCGAGGCCCATGTCTGGCTCTCCACTCAGCAGGGAGTCTGCTTCAGGATTCTCTCTCCTAACCCTCTCCTCTGCTTGCTTGTTCTCTTTCTAAAACAAATGGATAAATCAAGAAAGGAAGGAAGGAAGGAAGGAAGGAAGGAAGGAAGGAAGGAAGGAAGGAAGGAAAGAAAGAAGGGAGGGAGGAAAAGAGAGAGGGAAGAAGGAAGGAAAGAAGGGAAGGAAAGGAGAAAGGAAGGAAGGAAAAAAATATTGCGAATGAAATATATTTGTTTTCAGACACCTGGATTGCTCAGTCAGTTAAGCATCCCACTCCTGATTTTGGCTCAGGTCAGATTCTGCACTTGGTGTAGAGTATGCTTAAGATTCTCTCTCTCTCCCTTTGCTCATACCTCCTCCCTCTACTCTCTTTCTCTAACAACAACAACAAAGTGCAGGGGGAGCACCTAGGTAGCTTAGTCAGTTTCCTATCTGCCTTTGGCTCAGGTCATGATTGAGTCCCATATTGGGCTCCCTGCTCAGCAGAAAATCTGCTTCTCCTACTCCCTCTTCCCTTTCCTTTACTTGTGCTCTCTCTCCCTTGAATAAATAAATAAAATCTTTAAAAAGTCTTTATGTAAATGTGCATTTTGTGTCTGGCTTCTTTTACTTAACAGTGTTTGGGGTTTCATTAATGTTTTCTCTGAGAGTGGTTCATCACATCTCTAGCAATAGTCCTCTTTTTTTCCCCTGAAATTGATAGTTTTTGCTTTTTGCCGTTTGCCTTTTTTTTTTTTTTCTGGAACAGTTCTGTTAAGATGTATTAAGTTTTAGTCATCTTTTTTAAAGAAGCTACTTTGACCCAGTATCTTCTATTTTCTATTTTTGTGTTTTATTAAATTCTGTTTTTAACAATTATTTTCTTCTACTTTCCTTAGATTAAATTTGCTGGAGTTTCTTTCTTTCTTTTTTTCTTCCTTCCTTCCTTCCTTCCTTCCTTCCTTCCTTCCTTCCTTCCTCTCTCTCTCTCTCTCTCTCTCTTTCTTTCTTTCTTTCTTTCTTTCTTTCTTTCTTTCTTTCTTTCTTCTTGAGTATAAATTGTGAGCTTTTTGATTTTAGGCCTTTAAGCATACATTTAATATTATACTGCGAATTTATCTGTAAGCATGTACTTTTGGCTGCATTGCACAAGTTTTGCTGTGTTATGTTTTAATTTGCATTTAGTGATGCACAAGTGGTGTGGGTGGGGGCAGAACGGGGAGGGGCAGAGGGAAAGTGGGAGATATAATCTTAAGCAGGCTCCATGGTGTGGAGCCCAATGTGGATCTTGGATTCACAACCCAGATATCAAGACCTGGACAGAAATCAAGAGTCAAATGCTTAACCAATTGAGCTACCAAGACACCTCTAGTAAAGTATTTTCTAATCCCCACTGTGATTTATTCCTTTACTTATTATTTAGAAGTTCTCATGTAATTTTCAAATATTTAGGGAGTGTCTAGTTATCTTTTCATAAAATTAAATCACTAGAGTTTTGGGTTAAATCCATTATTATCTGGAAACAAATTAAATATGAGGATTGAAAACACAATTTTTTTCAGTAGCCAAATGCAACATTTTATGCACATGAACTCCATTAAGTTTGTTAATTGTGCAGTTCAAATTAGTCTTTTAAAAATTGATTCTCTATGCATGTCTCCACTTTTGTCAGTTACAGAGACAGCTATGTTAAAAATTTCTCATGATTGTGGATTTTTCTGTATCTCATTTAGATATGTCAATTTTTGCCTTCTTTATAGGTTAGTATGAAATGATTGTATCTCACTGGTAGACATACCCTTTCATCATAATGTCTTGCTTTTTGCTTTAATGTTTACTTTGCTTGCTATTAATGTAACTACATCAGCTTTCTCTTGTTTAGTGTTTGCGTAGTGGTTATTTTTCATGCTTTTAGCTTTTCTGTAGTCTTATAATTAAGGTGGGTATCTTATAAGTATGAATTTTTGTTTGTTTTGCTTTAGTTTTTGCTTTAAATACACTCTGACAATCTCTGGCTTTTAATTAGAATATGCGGTCTGTTTACATTTAATGAAACTACTGATACAGTAACATTTAACATTTGTTTTCTATTTGTCCTATTTATTCTATTTACCTTTTTCTTTATTTTCTTATATTCTTTTAATATGTCAAGAATATTATTTATTATTCTTTTTCCACCATTATTAACCTGAGGTTTATAAAGCCATTACAATATATTTTAGTGGTTAGCTTGGATATTGCCACATTTAATGTTGACTTATAGAGTGTAATATAAGTTTGAATACTTATGACGTTAAATACTAGGACCTTAGTATAGTTTATCATTTAGTCTCTGTTTCTTATTGTCATGCTTTTATTTCTATGTATATGTAAAATTCATAAGAAATTATTTTTATTATGTTATAAGCTCAATATTTGTTAAAATATTTATATTTCCTCCTTATTTTTTCCTACATTTTTGTGTTTTCATCCAGGAAACATTTTGTTTTCTGGTCTAAACATTTCTCTCATTATTATTATAATGTTTATTATTTTAGTGCAGTCTACTTATTTTTACTTCTGTCAGTTTTGTTTGAGTGAACATTTCATTAGTTTGTTTTTGAGTGGTATTTTTACTGAGTGTAGAATTGTAGATTGGAAGGGTTTTTTTTCCCATCACTTAATGATGTCATCCTGTTGTCTTCTGCCTGCCATTATCTCCTACTGAAAATTTCACTGTCATCTTATCATTTATTATTTGAAGGACATTTGTACTCATTTTCCTCTGTCTGCTTTTAAGATTTTTCTCTTGCTTTTTATTTCAGTAATTTTATTACTGTGTGCTTAGGTGTCACTTTGTTTGTATTTTTCTTGTAGGAGGTTTGCCACATGTTCTGAATCTGGGATATAAGATTTTATGACTGCTTCAGAATTTTTTTTATTATACTCACATATTTCAAATATTTCTTCACTGTTCTCTCAGTTGTCTTTCTAGGACTTCAATAACATTTATGTCAATACTTTTTATTATGTCTCCCATGTTCTTACTCCATTTTATAGATTTCATGTATTTGTGCTTTAGTTTGGATATTTTGATTTGAGTTAGTTTTTGGTTATTTAGTCCTCTCTTCTTTTGCTGTTAAACTCATTTACTGATTTTTTTTCTATTGTAGTTTTTTTCAATTTTGAAAGTTCCATTTGATTAATTTAGCTCTCTGTTTAGATATCCATCATATCTTCTGTTTTCTTTTTTTAAAAAGATTTTATCCATTTATTTGACAGAGAGAAATGCAGCTAGAGAGGGAACATAAGCAGAGGGAGTGAGAGAGGGATAAGCAGGCTTCCCGCTGAGCAAAGAGCCCAATGCGGGGCTTGATCCCAGGACTCTGGGAACATGACCTGAGCTGAAGGCAGTTGTTTAACCAGCTGAGCCACCCAGGTGCCCCATCTTCTGTTTTCTTAAACAAATTAATCACAGTACATCAAAGTCTATGTCTGTTAACGCCTGTCTGAGAGATCTAAACATCTGTTGTTGTTGTTTTTTTTTCTGTTTTTCTTTTGGATCTTTTTTATTTTCTTTCATAATTTTGGCAATTTTTGAGTGTTGAATATTTTGGATAGATATATGTAGAAACTGTGATTTTTATCTTCCTTGGAGAGGAGATTTTTTTGTGTATGTAGGTATTTAGAGTAGGGGCAGAAAACACCAATTTATTCTAATATGAAATATATTTGAAGTTGGCTTTCCTGTGTGGGTGGGAGAGTGGTATGTGTGTGTGTGCATGTGTGTGTTAGCTTATCTATTTCTAGTTTGTTTTTTAACTAAGGAGTAGCTTTGTAGGGGTTGAAATCCTGGATGTTTACCAAGGGCACTACTCATTGGCACATTGGAGCTCGAATTTAATCTTCAATTTTTTCTCCAATTTTTGTCTCCAGCATTGTGGACTGCCAAAAGCATTGCTCTGATTTTCAGCCTTTTTCCTTTCTCTACTTCTGAAACAGCAAATTCTTGAGAGGAAGAGCAGTGTATAATACTGTGCTTACCTCCAGATGTTTTTCTTTTCTTTTAGATGTTGGCCCCTCAAGTCCTAATTGTGTGGGAAGCTTTTTAAGACACCTTTAATCAAATTTATTTCTTTTCTTTTTTAAAGTACCAATCTTTCATATTTGGTATGAAAGTTGATCTTATGCTGGTTAGTTGGTCATAACTAGAGGTAAAATTGCTTTCCAGATTTTGAATCCTAGCTCTCAGAGGAACTGGTAATTAGGAAATATTGTCTTCTTTATAAATCACCATATCCTGAAGATAGAAAGAAAATCAGTATGTTTTTTCCTTAGAAAATCAGTATCTTGACAAAAATTAGGAGAGTTTTTATGATTTATAGGTATGATCAAATCCTGAGTTCCAATTTTTTTTGTAAGTCATTTGAAAGAAAATGTTGGAAGAAAATTCTTGACCAGCATTTTATTTGGTTTGTTTTTTTTAACATTACCGACTAAAATTTATTTTCAGTTCTAATTTCTAATAAATCTGGCACAAAAATGGATATTTTTGTCAATAATTGTTTCTAGATATACATCTTTTGTATATTGTATGTGCCACACTATTATGCTACTAATATTGCCAGCAGGAATCATTTTAAGCCTTTTGTGTTCTATTGTAAAAATTGAGTTATTCTTTCATTCTCCAAATTCATTCTCCAACAGTTGCTAACAGCAACAAAATTGTAGATTATCAAACCACCTTCCAGAATGTTAAAAAAAAAAAAACACATGGGTTTGCCTCTCAAGGAGTAGTATAAAGATTTATGTGTCCTATATTTGGCTTAGCTCTTAAAGTCTACAAGGAAGGTTAAATGGTGAATTCCATGCTCCAGGCTGCTATAAATACTCTGCAGCAAGTTTATTCTTACTAACAAATACTCTGGAGAGGCTGGGAGAATTTTGACAAAAAAATGAGAGTTCTTCTAATGAATTCTATGACACAATTTGATGCTGGTGTTAGCGGAGGCCCCATTCCAAACTTCCTTGGTCTTGAAGAGTTCCTCAGCTTAGAGTTGCAAACTTTTGAATAAATGACTCAGTCATTCTAACCTTTTGTCCTTATTTGTCAAATACATTGATGTAATTGTGTCTGTTTTGCTTGCCTCATGAGTAAGATTCAAATGAGATAATGCACATGAGATTGCTTTGTAAATTACCGAACTTAGTGCGCATAGTGAGGGACAAACCTTGGACCTGGTAAAAACATTCAACATATCTATCTGATCAGAGCCCTTCTCTTCAATACATATAATAATACATCTCCCAGCAGATCATGTTTTTAATTTCATTCTTAAGAACATTAATAGAAATCAGTTTGAAAGTCTAGACTGGGAGGAAAAGGTAAACATTGTTGGTTATTTATTTCCTTATTTTTTAAAATCTTTATTTGAGCTATAGTATCTTTTCTATGTCTTGCCCAAAAGAAATTTTGAAAGTCATCCAGTTCAATCACCTTATTTTATAGCTAAGGTAACCCACAAGTACCTGCACGTGTGAATTCAGCTGTTATGGCCTTATGATTAGTCATAGCCAGAGCCAGATAAGACAGAATTCTCCTAATTCATTGTGTTGACATGTTATGGATATAACACAGCATTGTACCATTTCAGATATAACACACAGGGATCCACACATGTGTCTAACAGTGTGTACACCCATACTCACAGGAAAAATAGCAACTTACTTCAAGTTTTGAGAAAAAATCTGATTTCATTTGTCATCTCTTTCTCTACTTCAAAGTGGATTTCTTTTCCATTCTTATACCCCTCTGTTGAGGCAGTAATATCTTCTGTTTACCATCTTCTGTTGCCTCATCACACCATGAGAAAATCTGATTATTAGAACCCAAAGCTTGTGAATAGTGCCCATACAATTGTTGAGAAACAGCATAATGCCTGAAGAGTCATGCTAGATGAGCAGAGGTGAAGTGCACAGGATGTTGAAAATGCAAAGGGAGCTCCGGAATGTAGGCAAGTATGAAAAGATACAACCCTTTAGTGTCAGTGATAGTTTTAAATTTTGCATGGGATATGGAAGGAGGATTGACTTGGAAAATAGAAGGTTATATTACATTAAATTAAAATATGTAGATGAGACTGAACTGGTGACATGAACTCAAAATAATAAAAATTTTCAGAGGGCATTATTGTTCTGCCTCAATAGAAAACAAGTGTTTTCTGCCTGGCTTGCATCCTTTGCAAATGGGTGATACCCTTGGGGAACAGAGCAGTATATGGGAGTATGAGCACCCATAAATATATCTTCGTGCAGCATCAATTTTAATTATGGCAAGTAATTTAAAATACTTTATATCAAACTAAAACTGATTATTGAATAGAATAAACACTTCAAAATTCAAATTTCAAAAAATTTGGGTAAAATCAAGATTCCAGAGGAACTCCAAACTAGGTGCTATTTGGGACTCTATCCCTCAGATTCATCGGTAAACGTGACCACTTACTTTCCTCTGCCACCAGAAGTATTTAAGTAAAAATATTTGAGACTCCCTAGAGTATTCATGGTGTAAAATATGCCTAAGTACCTCAGATAGTTCTCACAAATCCCTCCCTCCACATTTTGACCTTTTGACGATCAGACATGAGATGTTGCCCTTTCTAATTCCAAATGCGAAGTATAGAAAGTAGATTCTTTAAATGTTGATGCATTCTTCCCTTCTACATTTTCATTTGCTGAAGTGACTTCTCTTGGACAGCTGTCTTTGTACTTCAGTATCTCTTTTAATAAGAGTAATTATTTTTCATTTGCCTTTAAAAGGTTTCACATATTTGAATGATTCTTTGCCTAATGTGAAAGAACATGTGATTTGCATGTCCAGGATAAGAACAAGGTATTTGGGGGCACCTGGGTGGCTCAGTTGGTTAAGCGACTGCCTTCGGCTCAGGTCATGATCCTGGAGACCCGGGATCGAGCCCCACATCGGGCTTCCTGCTTGGTGGGAAGCCTGCTTCTCCCTCTCTCAGTCCCTCTGCTTGTGTTCCCTCTCTAGCTGTGTTTCTCTCTGTCAAATAAATAAAATCTTTTTTTTTTAAAAAAAGAACAAGGTATTTGTACTCTGCAAAAACAACTCTGAATGAATAAAGAGGGGGAGAAAATATGGGAGAAGTAGAAAAGTATACAAAGCCTTTCATCTGAGAGAATTATGTACTGAAATTGATGACCTTCACTTTGTATTTGTAAAGGATTCAAGGCATTGAAAAGGAAATTAAATTATCAGACTTTGAAAATCATGACAATCCAATGAGTTCTTTAAAAATATGACTTAATATATGTCAGAAAAAGTAAAATGATCCTTCCCAAGCAGTCATTAGGGATTAACGGTGTGTAAGATCTCTAAAGTGTATACCCACATTAAGTTTCTGACAAAAAGAAATATGCTTAGACTGTAATCTAGGAAAGGAAATCCAGAGATAAATATTAATATTAATTGAGTCTCTAAAGTTGAAATATTAAAGATAAATTTAAAAAATAATTTATCTTAAAAGTCCCAGATTCAGTAATTTGAAAGAAAAAGTTCTATGTTAGATAAATTAATATTTTTATATGCCCCTTAAATGGGAAATACAAGAAGTTTTATCATCTATTTTACATTTTTGTCTCAGGTTACAGTAGAATTAATACATTTTTTCTTTTTCCATAAGAGGCTTTCAATGGTGCAAATAACAAATTGTCCCAGAAAGGCAAAATTAAAAGTGCCAATATATTTGAGTCTTCACGACCACCACCAATGTTACTGAGTAGTCTCTTCACTTCTTCCTTCTTTTTTTAATCTTAAAGTGAAGAGAAAACTTATTAAATATCCAAAACCATTATAGGAAGTTTGAGAAGCTCAGTTTCTCAGCCAATATGCAATCTAAGGTAATTAATGACAGAATCTGCCAACAGATATGTGGCAAGCAACATGATGTGTTATAAAGAGCATCTCGACCCAGGCAGTAAGTGAGGGCAGACATTCCCTCTTCATACCTTCAGAGGAGTAGCCCTCTTTGAGGGGCAAGACCTTCTGATCTTGCTTCCTTGTGCTTCAGACAAAGATGGGTCTCAGTTCCTCTGGAAGTTGGTGGGGGGTTCACTGCAGTAATAGGTAACCCCTAAGATACTGTCCACTGTGACTGTTTTATAAACCTAAGCTTAGCCCATGCCCTTGGGTGTTCCTTCAGTAGTGCTACTGGCTATGAAGGGATCGTTGCAATGATCACACAAAAGCAATTTAACACTTTACTGTCACGTGCAACACGACGTTTTGAGTTTTTAATATTCTCTTCCGTGTTTATACATTGTTTTAATCATCCTGTGGATACAATCCAAACTTAGCTGGAGAGAGTAAATCTTCATTGATTTACGATATCTGAAAGCCCCTTTAAAATACTCCAGGGCCATTGCAAATGCAAAGATAGCTAAAACCTGTTTTCAATAACAGTCTTTCTTACTTATTTTTCCATATCTCTTCAAGGGGGAAAGTGATTTTTTAAAGGACAGGATAGGTAGGGGAAGGCTGAGGTAGTCAATGAAAGTGCTTTCACAAACAGAGGGCCTACCTATATGATGCCTCAGGGGGTCGGAGATGTAGTCCTTCCCTTTGAGATGCTAACAGTCTGGTGCATAGATAATCACTTAGTATTGCTACTGTAATAAATTAGCACAGATGCAGTGGCTTAAAACAATACACATTTATTATATGATTCCGTAGGTTAGAATTATGACATGGGGCTCATGGGGCTCAAATCTAGGTGTCAGTAGAGCTGCATTTCTCTCTGAGGCTCTGGATCAGAATCCATTTCTTTATCTTTTCAGACGTCTAGAGGCCATCTGGGTTCCTTGGCACATAGCTGTTCCTGAATCCTCAAAGTCAGCAACATTGCATCTGTCTAATAATTATTCCATAATCATCTCTTGCTTTCATTTTTTCTTATAAACACCCTTGTAATTATACTGATTCCACCCGAATTATCCAGGATAATCTCACCACCATGCTAAGGGTTTTAACTTAACTCTTTATGCAAAGGCTTTTTTTGCCAAATAAGATAATGCATTCATAGATTTCAGGAAGTAACATGTGGACGCCTTTGGAGAACCCTAATTCTATGGATTACAGTAAGACCATCCCATGAACAGATAATCACAAAGCAACACAGTCAATGCAACAACAGCACTTGTATAAGGTATCGCAAGAGCATAAGATGAGTTGACTTCTTGCAGCTCTGGATACAGAGGCCAGGAAACACCTACGAAAGGAGGTCCTGGATGGAGAGGTGGTGATGGTGAGCAGGAACTAGCCATTGGAAAGGAAGCGGAGGCCAGCTCTAAACAGCAGGCAGCCAGTGCAGAGAAAAAGCTGTTGTTAGATTCATCTTCTCATTTCTTCCTCCGCCATACCTCTCACAACTGTGCATTTGTCACCATCCCACTGCTGTCACTTGAGAAAAAGGCCAGATATGGCATGGTCACAGGGATGGTGTTTTAACTGCCTGCATCATATCTGACAGTCTGGTGACCACAGCACTACTTTAAGCCTCTTCTCAGGATCTTGTCACTTGTCTGCTTTAATGTATTGACCCACATAGTCTCAGGATAGAATTAATTTCTGACATAAGATTTGGACACTTACCCCCATTTCAGCCTCATTTCTTGATTTTGGTCCTTACTCCTTTAAAATAATGTATGAGTTTCCTATAGCATCCTGTGATGTTGGTTGGCCAAGCGTGTTGACGACCTGTTCACAGAGAGATTTGGGAGGCTGTGGCTTATGATTTAATGGGGCAGCCAACACCTGCTGACCCCCCAGGGTTCTTCCCCTGCACGGTGGTAAGGCCAGTGTACCTTAAAACTATATATTTTGTTCCTGGAGATTCTGGGTACTTGGGGACAAAGTAACTCATGGTTTTCAGCAAATTCATTTTTCCTTAAATCAGATAATACTGGGATTGGGGTATTTTAGGGGCATGGTAGTGAGTCATAATGAGTTTAATTCCTTTTACTTCACGTGCTCAATGGCCCATGTAATTGCAAAGCATAGACACTTCCTCTCTGCTGTTAAGAGAATTATCAAGTTAAGAATGTCTTGATCTTAATTAGCTTTTACTAAGCCTTTTCTGATGCCCAAATAATATATGTAGCTAAATGGTAAACAATTAGGGTGAAGATCATTTTCCTTTGTTTCTAAAACACTTTTTGAGGAATGTACAAAGAGAACTTATATGGAAATCTTCACATCAAAAATCTCTCTGTAATATATGACACCTTTCCTTAGGGGAAAATGAAGACTTTGAATAAGGGATATATTTTCAAAAACAGCAAATAAATCTAAAACAGCAGCTGTTTCTTTTGCATCTTTGTATTTGGAGCGAATTGTCCGTTTCCTTATTATTTTCTCTATCCTGCTCTGCAAACTCTAGGTATCTTAAACCTTAGCCATTGATACTTGAAACAATACTATAAATCCTATCAAATAATTGGATGACTTTTCTTTGTCCATGGCTCAGTGTCTGCCTATGACATACATACTCTTGTGCTCTGTGCTTATATGTAAAGCTCTATTCTGAGTCTTCTTCCCCATCTCTCCTGTGTCCCGTCAGAAGTCTAGATCAGAAGACAGCTCTATGACTGGTATGGGATAAATGAAAACTTCATATTTATTTACTACTACATCCAGCAGGTTTCCAAACAGGAATCAAAACCTACAACGTACTATGTGAACATTGTCAAATCCTTAATCTGGTTATGTCTCAGGTTATACATATGTATTTAAGTAAATAAAATTAGAGTTATAATAATAATTGATCTGTATGGTTTTCTAAGGATCATGTTAAGTAATGTTTACACAATTCTGAGTATTGTGCTTGACACATACTGAGTAATGACTAAGTGATTGTTATTATTATTATAGTTACTACCTTTACCAACACTCCTACTCTTTCCTATTGGAATATACAGAGCAGAACACGAGGGCCATTCCCTCAGTGTGGGAAGCATGGAGTGGTAGGAGGGAGAAGAATGTATCTTGATATCTCTAGGAATGAGGGTGCTTTTTGGAAAAAGGCAGCACTGAAAAGTTCCCCTGGGATGCTCCTATTTGAACATTGGGAGACGGGGATAATTTGGGGAGCATCTAGAATCCGGTGACTTTTTACACCTCTGAAGAGAGGGATGGGCAAGGGAATTGTGAGGGTCCAGGCATCTAGAGCATGGTGCACGGGTCTCCTGGGGAAGAGGTGCAGAACAGAGCATAGAGGGTCTCTCTACAAAGTACCATCTCTGTGTATCATTATTTCCAATTTCACCAATGATTTGGATATTAGATATTCCAATTTAAATTTCTATAAAAGGAGCAATGACAATAAATAGCAGCAGCAGAGGAAAATTTAAGCTCATTTACCCTCTTCTAAATGCCAGCTACAATTCTCAAACCCATACATACCAGATGTTATTAGTGACCACTGATACCCTTGATGGGTAGACGTTATCTCCTTTGTGTTCATTTGGATAAGAAAACGGGCTCTGAAAATTTAGGCACTTATCCCGCTCACCAGTCTGGGGAGAGAGTAACTGGCTCCACTTGGCCCCAAATCGCATCCTATCTGGAGTCAGTCCTGCAGAAGTCTGAGCAGAGGGTTGGAGGAAGCATGTGCACTAATCCCGCTGGATGTTTTACTGTGCATGATATCACCAGGGTAGTTCCGGGGTTCCCGGTGATCTTGTCTGCTTTTATGAATGTACAGAGACATAAATTCTGTTCTCTGACTGGGAAACATTTTGTTCCAGCAGAGAGGCTGTGTGGGAGTAGAGCATTGTTGTTACAATCCATATTATCATAACCTATTTTATGCTGTCCTCTCTGAGATTTGAGGGTTCTTTTTTTAGTCCCAATTTTATTTAAAGCTTTGTCTTTCTGGGATGACCTTATGAACTACAGATCTCATTTTAATGGAGGGACTTAAATGAACAGCAGGAACCAAACGGCTCCCCCTAATCTACTGCAGAGCAAAGCAGACTCAAAGCTTTCGTAAAGGAGTCCTGAGAAGTCAGAATTAGCCTCTTTCACAAGATCAGTGTTTTCTCAGATGAGCCAGGAAATCTTTTTTGCAAATGGAACTTACTAGTATTCCATAGACTTGAACTGATGAGGACAGACACAAAAATGCCAAACCTCCCCCCAAGAAGGACTCCGAAATCTGCACATAAGGACTTCTTACCTTGGGTTCAGGCCTTGACACGAGTCAAGATTTGTATCGGAAGTTAATGGGAATACTTTCCACTATAGAGAAGGCCTGCTTTGTTTTGTTTTATCTAAATAAATTGAGTTTTAAAACTCAGCAAAGATGGGTTCATAAATATCCAAATGAAGGAAATAAAGACTGCCTCCGCACTGGGAGGATAAGAGACCATTTCATAACAGGGGCCAGCAGTGGCCTCGATACAGGATGTGGGGCAGAGGAAGCAGTCTGAAGACATATGTGTCTGATAAAATGTCCATGCGCAAACATGACAGCTCCGCAAAGCAAAGGTTCAAAGCCCAACACATGTCCATTTCAGAGTCAATTGCATCCCTTACTGAGAAATAATAGGCAAAAGATGTATGTTCTCAGATTCAAATTTTCTTCTTATATTCCATGGGTAATGCATGGGCTAGGGATTGAAATAGACAGCATGCTAAGATTTCTAGGTCAAATAAGAACATAGTAAAACTTTATTTCCCTTTCACCCGATGAAATATCACTTTCACATTTTACTTTTGATCAATGGTTTGCTGCTTGTTTCTCAACATGGAAATGGAAGAATTTCTCCAAATGTGGTTTTGTAAACAAGTTCAGGTGTGTTCTTTTCTCTTTACTTCTGCATCCCCTGATTAACTTGGGGGCATAGAATAATTCTATAACTCTAGAAAATACACATTACAGTCCTAATGTTGTGACACAAAGTTTATATCAGATTCATTTCTTCAAATATGTTAGTACATAAATAAAGACAGTAGCTATCCAGGGAGGTGGAAATTGCAGCTCAGATTTTTCTTGTCTGTTTTTACACTGAATCTGTTTTCATCAAAAATGATAGTTGAACTTTGTTCTTAATTGATACTCCCTTTGAGGCTTTCTCATGATTGTACCTAAGTAAGTAGAAATATATTTTTAGGAAGTATTTTCTGTTATTGTAGCTGTTTTTTATTAGAAGGCAACCTCAAAAGAAGACATGACCTTTTAAAGTTGTTTGTCTTTGGATTGGGGAGATATTATAGCAATTTGTTTAGTTCCATGAGCACATTTCAGAGGAATACTGATAGGGATTCAAAGCTGTTTTTTTTTTTCTATTAATGATCTTGTTGCATATCTGTCTTCATGAAGCAATAAAGCAAGGTAGTTTAAAGTATTATTTAAATTAATCTGTTATGAAAGTGCCAGTATGAATAATCGTGAGTGATCTAAAGACCTAAGGTCATAACATTTAACAGAACCAGTCTTTATATTTCATCACACACATACACACACACACATACACACAGCTAACATTCTCTACAGCAAAGCTTAGAGTTTTAGATTTGGTAATTTACAAGCATAATCAATGAGCTTTTCAGGTTTTATCTTCAACATTTATTTTCCTGAGCATTCATTGTGTATAGAGTAATGGTCTACAGTGGATAACATTCTCTAAAATGTCCCAACATCAGATCATTTCTCAATTAAGCAAAAAGAGACACAGCGTCTTGCTATCTCTGCACTGTTTAATGTGCCCACTGCTCAGGTTGGGTTTCCTATGTGCCCAGAGCTGTCTGAAGACTGCCATCAGCCTGGTGTGCCATTATTCCCAAACCCTCTAAACCTGTCCTGCCCGTCAACATAGTTACAGAAAATACTTCCCCTCATGGACATTCCCCTTACCAGGAAAGCTCATGCCTTGGTCCACCTTCCACATTCTGGCCATCTCTGACTCTGTTCACATCTCACACTCCCTGTGAGGCTTTCGAATGACCCCCTGGTTTAGAATGACTAGCCCTTAGTAATTATGTCTACACCATACTTGTTTCATTTCATTATAAAGGATTCCCTCTTCTTTGGCTGATGGTATTCTCTGAATGAACATTTAAGTCTTTTATTATCATTGATCTATTTTCTATCCCATCCAAGTTGAAGTTCACATAAAATTGTAAATTCCTTAAAAAAGAAACACCTTAAACTTCCTAGTGGATTTGGGACTTTTGTTTGGAGTTTGATCTGAAGGAGTTTTAAATCTGGTTCTGTACATGTGTGCTGAAGGACTGAACTAAAGTTTAAATATTAGTAAAAATGTTGGAATTTCCATTCCCTAAAAGGTTATATTATAAAAGAAAATAGCAAATAACAGGAACAGACAAGCACACACATGGTTAAGTGGTGTTTCTCAGTATAGTATTTCAAAGTTTTGCTTTTCGTTTTGCTTGCACTATTCTTTGTCATTTGAGAACAGCCTCACTGAGGTGTGACTCCAAACCTTACAGATCCCATCCTCTTTTGAGGATCCAGCTCTTCTGACTCTTCTCTAGGACATTTATTTTTTTTTTCAGGGGCCCATTCCATATCAGTTACAGGTCAGAAAGGCTTTCGGGCAAAGAGGAATTTCATACACTGAATGAAGCGGTTCTCCCTGATTGGTGCCTTTCCAAGAGTGGTGCCTTACCCAGCATTGTTTTTCTTTCTTTTTCCTTTTTTCTTTCTTTTTTTTTTTAAGAAATTGAAAATATGGATCTGATGCCAGAGCTACAAACCATAAATCTAGTTTAAACAAAGGACTTAAAAGTCAAGACTCAGGACTTAAGTGTACATTCAGAAGGGTTAAGGAAGATGGGAGGGGTATTGGATTCTCAGCCAGCAACCCCACTTCTCTTCTTTCTGCCTACTCTGCACCCCAAATGGTGGAATTGGTTGGGTGAACATTCTGTGATTATGCAACTCTATTTATGACCTAAAGTAAAAGTCAAAGAAACTTGAAATTACAAAAAAAAAAGGAAAACCAAATACATAATATGCAGATTTCCTCCCAGACTTGAATTAGTCTCACTTCTTTTCTTGTTGTTTAATAAGTTAATTTTAATTTTTTCAGTGTTCCAAGATTCATGCACCACACCCAGCGCTCCATGCAATACATGCTGTTGAAACATTCCTGGCTTATCTGCACTTCTATCCCCACAGTTCATTTTATGATACACCCAAACATTCTCAATGTTTCAACTGCCATAGATTTCCATCTACTAATCCTTTGCTCTAATAAAAAAGATCTGTTTTTCTTTAACAACTTAGTAAGAAATAATTTTATTTTCTCCCCTACTTCCTCTCTAGTGTCTACTCTGCCTCAATTCCTAATTTCCATAATCCAACCCCTCAAGAGAGGAAAGGGGTAGAGCTTGTCATACTTCTTTATATGTTCAAAGGGAGGGACTATTATCCTAAACTGGTCCTTTGCCAACAATGATGGCTTCCATTTTTAAAAAAATAAAGTTGTCTTTTTGTCATACTTGTTTTGTATCTTCAGGTGAATGATTTTTTTTTTCAAAGTCTGAAATTTTTTTTTCAAAGGCCTGAAATTAGAGCATGTAAGTTCCCTGGACAGACAACCATTTAATCTCTTCTTGAACATTTCAGTGCCAGAGAAATAATCACTGTGTGGGAGAGTTGATTCTTTCTGTCACTGGACAGCTAGATTTCTCCACCTTTATGAATCCATTTATTCATTTATTAATCATTGATTTACTGAGCACCTAGTATATGACAGGCACTCTTCTAGGCACCTGCAATATAGTAGTGATCACAGAAATGACAGTCACCACCTTTGCTTAAGCTCAATCTTAGTATTGACATAATCTACTTATGTCTTATTTTCTTCTTCCAAACAAGACTAAATAATTCCACTCTCTGTCTTCATGAAAGCCCCTTTTAATAAAGATTAAGCATTCTTTAATACAGTGTCTCCCAGGCCTGCCATGCCATTGCCCTCTAATCTGTCAGTGTCTTTCCACTGTGTGCTTTCAGTGAGTAACTGTGACCTCTGTGGTTCTGAGGACACAGGGGTCCTCAGCCAGAGCCAGGCTGCGTGGTGTGTGGATAGGCAGGAACCAGACTCCTGAGACTTCTATCCCAGCCCCATCATATCCTTCTTGTGTTATCATGGGTGAGACACATACCCCTCTGTGCCTCAGTTTGTTCATTTGTAAAGTGAGGATAATAATGCCGCCTATCTCAAAAGGTTGCTATAGGATTAATGAGTCAATATAGATGAAGCATTTAGAGTAGTTCCCAGCCAAAAGTATGTGATCAGGAGGTGACTTCTCTTATTCTTCCTACTGTTACAATTAGTGTTGGCCCTTTCTGTTCATGCAGCCTTATTATTTCAGGACCCACATCATATGTTGGCTTATGGAAGCTAGGGATAATGGATGGCAATCTTTGGCTACAAGTCTCTCTCAGCTCCTAGAAGAGACCCTGGAATAAAGTAGATGTTCAAGAAATGCCTGCTGAATGAGCCAGTTAAATACTATAGCTTTTGAAAATACGCTTAAACAGAACATGGGAAAGATTTCTTCTCTTGTTTTCCAAGGTGAATTGATCTAGTCCTGTAGCTATATTGTATAGTTTTAGTGATTGATGTGCCATTAAGGATTCTTTGAAGAAATTGTTATGAAATGCCATTTATTTTAAGCCTTAATAAATAAAAATGGTAAGAGGCACCACTTTCTGATAAATTATGCAGAAGGTTTGGGTTTTCAATATACCTAGACCTTGTCTAAACTGAATTCTAAATCCAAGGCTAAATTCTGCATCATCCTTTATGGAACATCCACATTGATTTCCAGGAGTTTTGTTTTGTTTTGTTTTCTTTTCTTTTCATGACCTTTGGTTTAAATGTTTTTCCCTCTAGTTGAAAGGGTCCATCTCAACTGTGATGAATAGGTATCTTTCAATGCCTTCTTCCTCCTCTCTACCCTGCTGCTTTAGAGGTTCTGGACAGGATGGCCTTGGTTTACAAAAGAGTTTATGACTCTCATCTCCTTCTAGAAGCAGCTGGAAGACAAATGTCTGAAGCAGAAACTTAGAAGGAAGCAGGGCTCAGATAACTACACCTTCCTGAAGTGGAGGCTGTCTTACAGCATTTATCAGTATCACCTTCAACTGCTCATACAGCCAGCTCTGCTCCTTGGGTGGAGGTCTCTATGTAGCTCTTGATGTGAAGAGACAAAATGGGATTATACCTGCTTCAAAATGCTATTTCTCAAATGTCTGACTCTCAACTCTGGAGAGTGTATTGATCAGTCCTTGTCATGGGCAGTGATTTCCTTAAATTTAACTACTGTCCTGAATATTTTCTGGGCATAGTACATTCAGGGAAATGCTTCTTGACCCTGAAGCAAATATATATTAAAAAGTTAAAAACATGTTTTTTTCATGCATTTCCCAGTTTACTCCTTGACAATTTCTCTTGAGAAAGCTAATAAAACTATGCATCTACTATAATTCTTGCTTGCATGGTTAATGCAATGCCATATATTGTTTGCTATATAACTTTCACTGAAAGCTTTTGGATAATTTAATTTTATCAGATGCCCTTGATTCCTTAACGTCATATGTTTTGCCATTCTAATCCTCAGTTTTAGGCAATGAAGTAACAGCTGGAGCCAAATTAATATGACCTGCTGTAGGTCCAACTGGCTGTGAAAATTCCATGAATGAGTCAAATACTAGTTTTCAGATTCCTTAATTTTAGGAAATCCCATTTCTAGTTTCTGAAAGGAAAAGTAGTAATAATTTGTAGTAATTTAATTGATATTATTAAATTTAACATATGATACTCTCAACCTTAGGCTATCTTCTTACTGATTTCCTGTATATTTGTTGCATACTTTTTTAAAGGTTTTTATTTATTTATTTGACAGAGAGAAACACAGCCAGAGAGGGAACACAAGCAGGGGGAGTGAGAGAGGGAGAAGAAGGCTTCCCACAGAGCAGGGAGCCCATTGCGGGGCTCTATCCCTGGTCTCCAGGATCATGACCTGAGCCGAAGGCAGTCGCTTAACCAACTGAGCCACCCAGGCGCCCCTTGTTGCATAATTTTTTTGAGAATAGAGTTGAAATTTCCGGCTATAATTTTATATTTTTCTATTTCTCCTTGAAGCTCCCTCGATTTTTGTTTCATGTAATCGAAACTCTGTCAATCAATGCATAAACATTCAGGATTCTTATGTATTAATGAACTGACTCCTTAATCATTATGAAATAATCTGTTTTTATCCACTGTAAGATTCTTTACCCTGAAATCTCTTTTGTTCTTTACTAATACTGGTTGATGTTTTAAACCTTTTGTTTTTATTTTTATTTTTAATTTTTAAGATTTTATTTATTTATTTGACAGAGAGAAACAGAGCTAGATAGGGAACACAAGCAGAGGGACTGAGAGAGAGAGAAGCAGGCTTCCCATCGAGCAGGAATCCCTGATGTGGGACTCGATCCCAGGCCTCCAGGATCATGACCTGAGCTGAAAGCAGTTGCTTAACCAACTGAGCCACCCAGGCCCCCTGTTTTTATTTTTAATAGCTCTGCTAAAGTATAATTGTCACAAAATTATCTGTACATATTTAAAGTATATAATTTTATGAGTTTGACATAAGAAACCAAAATCACACTCAAGATTTTGAATAAGCCCCTCACTCCAAGTCTCCTTACGCCTCTTGGCACTCCTAACCTTCTGCCTCTCCCTGCCTTTCACCAATCTCTGAAATCACAGATCCTGTTTTTGTCATTTTATATTGATTAAATTTTATAGAATATCATATGAATGGAATCATGTGACTTTTATTCAGCAAAATTATTTTGGAATCCATCCATTTTGTTGCATTTATTAATGTCCATTCCCTGTTTTTTGCTGAGTAGTATTCCATTGTATCACTATACCATGATTTGTTTATCCATTCGTTTTTCAAATAGACATTTGGGTTGTTTCCAGTTTGGGGCTACTACAAATAATTACAAATAATCATTCACATTCAGGGTTTGTATAAACATATGCTTTCATTTCTTTTGGGTAAATATCTATGAAAGGAATGGATGAATTATGTTAGCAGGTTTATGTTGAGCATTTGAAGAAGATGCAGTTTTCCAAAGTAGTTGGAACATTTTCTATTCCTTCCATTAGTGTATGTGAGTTCCAGTATATCCACTTCTTTGCCAACAACTGATCTATTATTCTTTCAAATTTGATTCTTCTAATATGTGTAACTCTAACCTGTTATGGTTTTAACTTTTATTTCTCTAATGACTAGTCATATTATTCATCTTTTTGTGAACATCTTTTTCATCCACAAAATTCTCTGATAAAATCTTCTCTAGTTTTATGCATTTGTTTTATGGAATTTTTGTTTTCTTACTATTGAGGTTTAAGTCTTTATATATTAGTGGATACAAGCCTTTATTTTGTAAAAGTATGCAAATGTTTTCACCCTGTCTGTAACTTGTCTTTAAGTCTTTTAACAGTTTATTTTGAAGAAAGGATATTTTTGAATTTTTATACAGTTCACTTTATCAATGTTTTCTTCAATGGATCATGTGTTTGATATCATATCTAAGAACAGAACAGAATATATCATTCAAGGAGCTTAAGGCAAAGTGAAAATGCAGAACTTATGGTTAAAAAATTACTAATAATTTCAACATGGAGTCAAAAGAGCATTAAAACAAATGTGTGGCTTTTCTAATAGCATATATATATATATATATATATATATTCAAGTATGTATAGGATATCTCCATTTCTCCCTTCTTGTTGTCACATATTTGACTTTTACATTTTATAAACCCCACAATGCACTATTATTTTTGGTTAAACAGTCAGTTATCTTTTAAAGAAACATAAATAACAAAAACAAATGTATGTATTGACTGGTGTGTTTACTATCACCAGTCCTCCTTATTCCTTAAATTAGATCCCCATTATATCTGATATCATTTTCTCTGTCCCTGAATGCCTCTCCTCAACATTTCTTGTAATGAAATCCATTTGATAACACACTCTTTCTCTTCCAGATGTCTCAATACATCTTTATTTTACCTTTGTTTTTGAAAGATATGTTCACTGTTTTAGAATTTTAGAATACTTTTTTCTTTCAACGTAGCAAAGATTTGCTCCATTGTCTTCCTACTTGAATTGTTAAAACAAAATATCTGCTGTCTTTCTTGTCTTTATTTCTCTGTAATGTTTTTCATGACTCTGGGGAAAAAGAGAGGCACTTTTTTTGGTTTTGAGTACTTTCAGTAAGATGTTTTGATGTTTGATGTTTTGTTTTGTTTTTTGTTTTTTTGTTTTCGTTTTTTCTGTCTACAGTTCTATGGATCTTTGGTTTTACACTTTCAACAATTTGGAAGTTTTTCAGCCATTGTTTCTTCAAATATTTTTCCTTCTTATCCTCTTGATACTCTCTTTTGAAGACTCCAGTTAAACATGCATTTTGTTTCTTCAAGTTATCACACAGCTGACTGAGGCTCTGTTTGTTTTTAGTTATGTTTTCTCTATGGGCTTCATTTGGAACAATTTCTTTTGCTATGTCTTCAAATTCATCCCTTACATTTCTACAGTTCCTAATCTGAAATTAATCTCGTCCCATGTCTTTTTATTTTTTATTTTACAACTTGTGTTTTTCATCTATAGAAATTCATGTTTTGGTCCTTTCTATGTCTTCTATGTCTCTACTTAACTTTTTGAACTATGGAATACAGTGACCACATGTTCTTGTCTAATATTCTAACATCTGAGAAAGTTTTGGGTCAGTTTGATTTATTCATTCTTCCTTTTGGTACAGGTGAAATCTCCCTCCTTCTTTGCATGCCTAGTAATTTTTTATTGGATTCCAAATATTTTACATTTTATTTTGTTGGGACTCAAAATTTTTATATTCCCATAAATATTCTCGAGCTTATTCTAGGATGCACTTAATTTCCTTTGAAATAGTATACTCTTTTTAGTTCTTATTTTTAGAATTGCTTAGAGACTGAAGTTTTGCTCATTCTAGGGCTAATATTTCTCCACTTTTGAGACAAGACCCTACTTATACTCTGCTCAATGTCCCATGAATTATGAATTTTTGAAGTCTGGTAGGAATAGACAGTATTTCCAGTCCTGTGTGTTTTTGTGGCAGTGTTACCTCAAATCCTCTCAGATAGTTTTCTCCAGACTAGGACAGTTTCCTTATATAAATTGTGAATCAGTACAGAGCTGAATTCTCATGTAAACCTGCAGATCTGGGAAGTTATCTCTTTCCACAGCTCTTTCTTCTCCAATACTCTAGATATCATCTATGTTGGTCTCTCTGGACCCTCAGCTCAATCTCTTCAATTTAGAAAGTCCACTGGGCTTCCCTTCCTTCACCATGCCCTGGAATCTCTCTCAGGAAATAGGACTCACCTCATTTATTCCCCATCTGAGGGACTACTCTTTTTCATTCCCTAATGTCCAGTATTTTGCAAAATTGAATATGTCAATTTTTTATTGTTTCATGTGAAAGGGTACTTCTGGTCCCTCTAACTCCATTTGACAAAATGTTGAAGTCACTTTTTTAGAGAAATTCTTCACAATTATTAAGCTCTCTCAGATTATGGTTTATGGTTCATATAACGTTCACATTCTCTTTCAGTCATTTGAAATTTGTTTATTATGATATTATTTGACTGTAAAATATTAGCAAATGCTAATAGTATTCTTGGGCCTTTGTTCCTCTAGCCATTCAGTTACATTTGATTAGCCTCAAACTTTATGAAGAACATAGTGAGAGGCATGATTAATATTTATAATATGCAATTATATTTTATCTTATAAGTATAAAATGGCTTTTTTGGTTGAGTGGCATAAAATGAAAGGATTATCAAAATTAAAGAATGTGATTTTGTCCACTTAAGTGGCAAACTAAAAAATTTTCTATTTGGTGTGGTGTGTGTGTATGTCTTTATTATGAAAAAATTGTCATAAGTTCAATTTCCAACTTGTGACTATTTCAAGACGGCACAGATTCCTTTCACAATTACAAAGGAGGTTTGTAGCATTTTTGCCACTAGAAATTTTCTTAATTAAAAAACTCTGCAATTAAGAAATAGAAGTTTATCATTGAATATTTGGAGACTAGCTGAATAAGCATGGAATATTCTGATAATTTAACTAGAAAGTACTTATTACTAAGATATTGCTAAGACTTTGAACACTCCTTGGAGATACTTATCTAAAAACAGCATTAGGAACACAAATACCAAGTGTATATTTAGAGTTAAAAAAATAAGTGTCATTTAGATAATGACTAAGCTGAAGGATCTCAGACTCCACTCTTCTGATGACGGCAATAGCATTTGAAAATTTAAGTAAAATGCTTAGCCACTTGCTTTGCAATCTAGGAAATATTATGCTCTCAGTCAGCTGGCAGCATTATCGTTCCTGATACCTAGACTAATGTAAAAGAGTTGGTAGAAAATATCCTCAAAGCCGTGTTAAGTTTCCTTTAGTATTTGATATCATTGGTGAAGAATCTGAACATGAATAATGTGTTCATATTTGTAATGCTACAGATGCCACACAGAGTGACACATAAGCACACTGAATGAGACAGAGTATAGTGCTTCTTTGTATAGGCACATATGTGTGCTGGCCAGGAGGAAATGAGGTCATTCATAAATTAGGAATCCATAACAGAATATATTATCAGCAAAGCTTTCTCTAGATGTAATAATAATGATTGACTTGAATCCCAAATGTTGTCACTGAAGGACACATATTTTTCTTTTAGAGAGAGAAGAAAGATAGCATGCAAGGGAGAGGCAGAGGGAGAGGGAGAGCGAGAGTCCTAAGCAGCTCACATCCAGTACAGAGCCCAATATGGGGCTCAATTTCACGATTGTGGAGATCACGACCTGAACCAAAATCAAGAGTTGGATGCCCAGCTGACTGAGCCACCCAGGCACCCTATATACATTTCTTTTTAAAATATGCACAAGAATTTTTATTTTGCAATTATATAATTAACATTTATAATTTATTTTTTAAATATATAATTACAACTTAGAAGCAATAAGTTAGCAAACCAGAAATTGTAGACACAATGTCTAGTAATTATTCATCTTTGTAAGTGATGAATAAATAAAGGGAAACAGTAGATACACCATTTTTAGATTTTATTGTCCAGTGTTGAATTATGTTGGGGTCATAAGGGGACCATTGTGTCTCTAATATGTTAGAATCTTGCAATTAGAGAAATTTGTTGGAAGACAGTATTGGAAGGGGATGATTTCAACTGAGGTCTGAAGATGTACTTCCTTTTTGGAGCTTGTAGGCACTGGATATTCACAAAGCTAATGAGAGTTCAACCCGGATTAGGAACCCCAAGAATCACTCTTAGATCTGTCTTTTCTGTAGAGCTGAGGGTCGAATAGTAAGCAGGATATTATGGCATGCCTTCCCTTTAGTCATCTTATTTTCCCCAAGAAAAGGCTCTACCCACTGTTGTTTCCTTAATACACTTCATTAAGAGGGATTTTATTTTTTGGCCAAGTAGTTTTGGAAAACAATTTTTTTTCTTTAATTATTGGTGGTTCCATTTCAAAACCCACATTTATCTTTATCTCAAGCATACTTTGCTCTTCCAATTCTTAAATAAGATACAAAAAAACCATCTTGCCTTGAATGCCATTTAGGGCTTATATATAGATTCTTTTAAAGACAAACAAAATGAATTCAGTCATTAGATATTTGTTGGATGGCTGCTCTGTGCAAAGCACAGTGATAGGGCTACTTTGAATAAAATATGATGCAAATTATCAAGGGATTTATAATGTATTTGTAGGGCAGGAAGACACAAAAGCCCAGTAATTTCAGACATGACTAATTGGCATAAAACCATATTATACGTTCTCCTTTACCCCTCTAAGTAGATAGCAAGGTCTTTGAGGGCAAGAACTGTTTTTTAATGTGAGATTTTATCTCTAGACCCTACAAGCATAAGATTCTAGTAGGCAGAGGTAGAGAGCATATTCTAGGCTATACAATCAACAGTTAAAATTGAACAGATATAATAAAGCATTGGGGGATCACTCTGAAATAGTTGAAACAAGGTTCCCAGCTGGATGGGCCCTTGAGGTAGCATGGGGGTAATTTCCAGAAGAAATTGAATGCCATCCTAAGGTTGGCATTAACAAAAAGATATAGCAGTTTTCACACACCTTTAGTTTATTCATCATTTTCCTAGTGTCTTCACCCCACCTTTATTTTTAGCCCTTTGGAAGAGCTCCCAATATGATTTATTTTTATGGCTGAATTATATGATAATTTATGACTTTTGGTAAATTATTCACAATGCTATATTCTGCTACTAGGAGTGCCAAAATTTAATTAGATCTGCCACAAAAATGTCTGTTCTAACAGTTGCTTTTTACTCTGTAGAAAAACATGTGATTTTTCCATAGCTAATAGAGTGACACTTAAGAACCTACACTGATAACCAGCTTGTACCGAGATTTATGTGTAGACAAATGTAGTATGTGTGATGTATATACATTTTTATATTTGCTACTTAAAAACACATGCCATGCTGTGCATTTTTCAATTTAAATAATGATAAAAATATATCCATCATTCTAAGGATTATCCCGACTTCTCTTTTGTCAGTCTGCACATTGCATGAAAACAATTTGTGACAGTGATTGATTTAAATGAACCCACTTCTGAAAGAGCGATTGTTTTAATTAAAGATGTTGTGTATTTTTTTCTTCTCTCTGAAGGCAGTTGTGCTGATTTGCATTTCTTGCAGTTTTGAGTGTTGAGGCGAATATATTATGAAACATTTTTTTTCTTGAAACACATGCACATTAGCTTTCATTATTTCTATTTTAATTAATGTTAGAGAGCATAATTAATCCAGAGTTTCAGACAAGGAGTATCCTCAAAACATTTTTTGTAAAATGTGTAAGTAAAATATGTCATATAGTAAGTAGAGCAAATATTCTGAATGCATAAGTATTTTAGGAAAGAGTAAAGAGCTAATCGTTTTATGAGTTGAAAATATTTTTGTATTTTTATATGGCTAGTTAAAAAGTAAGTGAAGGATTTCAGATATTTATTTTCCTTCAGTTACTAATTGAGAGTCAAGATCGTGGAGGTTGTCCTCTACACAGGAGATCTAGAAACTTAGTCATACCAATGCCTGGCCATATATAACTGATGTGGTTGTGTTCCCAGGAAAATTGTTTTGTTCTTTTGTTTTGTGTTATGATTGTTTGGCTTCATACTTTTGGACTTTGAGGAAAGGTTTTTGTCTTCTTCTGTTTTAATTATTTGAAAGAGTACCTCAAGCTATAAAGGGCCATATTACACAATGGCCACTTTTATAAGTGAGGATCATAGTGAAGGTTTTGTGGATATGTGACTAAGCACAAAGAGAAACTAATATGTGGAATCCTGGAAAATTTGGGGCAACCAGTTAATCTACAACAGTAATAGGCATTTAGGTTATTTGCATATATGTATGCAATATTGTTTGCAAGTATGTATGAAAGGTTATCTTTACACATCCTTTGTCAAAAGACATTACCATTAAATATGCATTTTCATTATAAAATTATAGGAGAGTTTTTAAATAATAAAATGTTAAAAATATGTATTCTAGTAACCAGCAAAATATATATATATGTTTCATATTTTGGTGTATTCTTTCCCATATTTTCCCCCGTGGATAATATTTTTTACAGAGTCCTGCTCATGTTACATATATATATGTCATTACACAAAAGTTTATAACACCGAGGATTTATTTTTAAGGTAGAAGTCTAGAAAGTACAATTACCTGGTTAAAAGTTTTAGGCATTTTTTAGACTTTACTGCCATCCTGGATTTCGTGTTATTGTTCCAAGTTTCACTCTTATTAGCAATATAAGAAATTACTAGATAAATTACACTCTAACACTGTCATCATTCATTCAAGAAACATATATTTCCCAGTTCCTATTTATTTAGGCCCTGGAAATGTAATGGTGAGCAATATCATACATTTTGACTTTTTTCACTAAAACTACAGTGCAGTTTGGAGATAGATGTCAATCATATAATTGCACAAATAAACGTGAAATTCAAGTCATGAATTATAAAGCAAATGTTACTAACATTTGTTAACCTCCTGGTGGGAAGATAGATGTAGGTTGTATTATTTCCTGTAACTTTAACTGTAGTAAAAGCATTTCAAAATGAAAGAGTTCCAGTGTTTTAAAAATGAGTAAAGCCTGTGAAGAATGCTGCCATAAAAGTGTTCAGAGGAGAACTCAGAACTCATCTGCGATGTCGGGAAAGTGCCTCAGAGGAAGAGTTGATTGAGCTGAATATGAGAAGGAGGAAATGGAGTTAAGTATGCAAAGATGTATGCATGCGGGTGTGTGCACAGATGGGCAAGGAGGCATCTTTATGCAGGCGAGCGTAGGTTAAGGGGACATGATAGATGTGAGAGATGATGGGGTATTTGCAGACAGCCCCCAGAGACCCAGTCTGGGCTACGTGTAGGGAGGGGATGGAGTAGTAGCAGACCAGGTGGGGCAGGTAAGATGGGGCTGTGAGTAGTTCACTGCATGTTTCCAGATCTGCTGGGTTGGAACAGGCACACTTCAGGTGGGATGACCACATAGGAGAGGCCAGGAGGGGCTGACATGCCGCCTGCAGTGAAGCTAGAATCAGGGGGAAGGGAAGGAGATTGGGAAGACAGCATCGACTGGAACCAGGCAACTGTTTAGGTGGGATGAAAAAGGCAAGCACGGTGTGGATCTGACCAGCTGAGACAGTTCACATGAGTCACCGAGTCAGGGGTACAAGTAGCTTCTAGAGAATGACAATAGACAAGTTGAAGCCTACAGGATTAGATCTGCAACCTTGGTGAGGATTGTACAGGTGGAGATTTATTGGAAATGTGACCAATGACTAAGTGGGACACAACATAGAAGAGATTTTCAAGCACTTTGATTCTAATTTCATGTTGTTGTTTAGATCACGGATTCAGCTCCAAGTTTGCAGGATTTCAGTTTAGATATAGCTGTGTTAATCTTTAAAAACCTAGTCTAGGGGCGCCTGGGTGGCTCAGTTGGTTAGGCAACTGCCTTTGGCTCAGGTCATGATCCCAGAGACGTGGGATCGAGTCCCACATCGGGCTCTCTGCTCTGTGGGAAGCCTGCTTCTCCCTCTCTCACTCCCCCGCTTGTGTTCCTTCTCTGGCTGTGCTTCTCTCTGTCAAATAAATAAAATCCTTAAAAAAAAAAAAAAAAACAAAACCCTAGTCTAAATGAAAAAAAAGAAGATTGATTTGCATTTTATTTTAGGGTTTTTAAAATTCAGGCCAATCGTTCAACTTCCAAAGGCCACATAGTTTAGTGGTTATAGGAGCAGGAAGCTTTTCAACCCCCAGCTAGGTGCTCGTCGGTTTTATGCTACTTGTCAATGACTCCATCACTCTGTCTCCATTTCCTCATCTTCAAAGTGTCTTCCCATTAAGTAAGCTATGATGAGTTCAATGACTTAAGTTGTGATGAGTTCAATGAGTTAAGTCGTGATGAGTTCAATGAGTTAAGTCGTGATGAGTTCAATGAGTTAATAATCCTGCAATATACTGAGAACGGCGCCTGGTACCTGAGAAGAGCACAATGCTGTTACGGTTTCTAAAGAGAAAACATCAAATAGTGTAAAACTAGATACATGGATACTAATTTCATTTCGTTTCTTTGAAATTTAGTGAGAATTCAAAAACATGGTTTTGTATTATGCTTAAACTTCCTTGTCAGGAATCAGGTGTGGTCATGAAGAGCACACCTGGCGTTATGTCCTCTAGTTTCATCCATGTTGTCACAAATGACACAATTTCCCTCTTTTTAAAGCTGAATAATATTCTGTTGTATATAGATACCTCATTTTCTTTATCCACTCACTAATGGACACTTGGTTGTTTCCATATCTTAGCTAATGCAAGTAATGTTGTAGTGAATATGGAGTGTAAACATCTCTTCAAGGCCCTGATTTCATTTCCTTTGGCTGTATATCCAGAAGTAGGATTGTTGGATCAATTGTATTTGGTAGTTCAATTTTTAATTTTTTGAAGAAACCCCATACTATTTTCCACCGGGACTGCTGCAATTTACAATTCCACCAACAATGCACAAGGATTCCTCTCTCTCCAAATCCTTATCAAGACTTGTTATCCCTTGTCTTTTTGATCATAGAAAGAGTAAAAAGTGTTCTTTTTGTTTAAGTATGAGGGAGCCTGTAGAGGTTGTATGCCTTGTAAGTCTTGCCTGACCTACTTAATTCAAGTCTAGAAGATGTAGTAAGCTAAAATGTAGAATTCAAAAGTAAGTCATTCAGAACATAAAGGTTTTACAGAAGAACTGTCAATCTCTGAAATCCTCTGTATGTCCTCATGACAATTAAGAACCACCTTTTAACCTGTGTTCTCTTCTTTTTAATGCCACTTATTTTCAGTGATGAACATAAATACATTGCAGCATTAATAAGAAAAGAAATTCTTGATACTTAGAGGTCAGTAGCCCAGTCAAATTTTACTGAGTGATGGGCAGACTAAGGTGCAAGAGTAATTTTTCTACTGATACACATCTTAGAATTGTGTTATTTTTAAAGGTATATACTACAGAATAAGAAACATATGTCACATAATCCCAATAATCACTTAGTTTTTTTTTTTAATCCTCATATTTAGTCACACTGATGTGATGCTGTGGTGTTCATGCATTATTCCCCAGATTTTTTTCATTCTCATATGATCTTTGAAAAAAATCTATGTACCATAAAGTCATTTTTCAAATTATTATTCCTGTTATATATACATAACAATAGATACTGACATTCTCTTTAATTTCCTGAGCATTAAACAAAAGGCTAAAGGTATTCTGGTTTGAAACAACCTTTTTTTGGCATGTGTTTTTTTTGTATTCACCTGTTGGCAAACCCACAAAGTTTCTGTCAATTACAAGATGGTAGACTTCATTGCTCTGTACCAATCTACTGTTTTGATAACATGATCTGATCGCATTTGCATTTTCCATTCAGCAGTAGTGGAGTGGTGCCAGTTGCCATGGTGAGGACTATGATGTCCAACATCAAATCTAGTCATGAGATGGGGATGGCCTTTGAAAAGCCATATGTAAATATTTAGTTTCAAAGGTACAACTGGCTCTTTGTAAAGCCTGGGTCTCTTCACTTGCTATCTTTTCAATGCATCATCAAACGAGACGTCTGTTACCATATAATTTCCCTTTTTGTTTTAATAAACTTCCACTGTGCTCTATTCTTGACCCTTTTGGTTAAGAATCAAATCCATGTTAAATAATTTCACTCTACTTTTTAGTTTTGAATCAGTTTAATAGGTCTAATTTGTTGGGATCATGGCCACGCAGTTGACCTCACAGATAGGTTTGTTGTTGTGCCTTACCCTGAGCTCAGAAATCTACTTTCTCATTTTTCTATGGGTCATGCATAAGTACCAGAGGCTTCCATGCCGGTAAGGGTGACACTTTAGACATCAAAGAAACATTCTCCATATGGGTTTTTTCCCCCCAAGAATGCATATCAAAATGTTAGTTTGATTTAAAAAAAAATACAGGTTTTTCACCTTTGGGGATTACTTCTCAAATTAAGTAAAAAGAAAAATCTGTTAAAAAGCCTTTAATAAGGTTTCTTAGAACCAGACATTTGTAAAACTCTTGTATGGCCATCCTGAATGATATTAACTAATTAGTTCAGAATTTAAGTAAAATTAAACGAATAGATCTGGTAGCTTAATTGTTTTAATTAATTATTTAAATCCACATGATAGTTTTATAAAATGACCCATTTTCTGCAGCTGACAAATGCAGCTTCTGACCTTCTATGATTAGTGTGTGGCAGGTTTGATCAGTACAGAGGAATCTGGGAGACACAGAATCAAAGGTGCTACTGCTATCAAATGCCGTCTTCTGAAAAAGAAAAAAAAAATCAGAAAAAGAAATAAGAAACTCTACTGTGACATGTTGTGAGGCTTATGATAACTCTGTTTGCCTTTCAGATCCCCAGCTCAAGGGTATCGTGACCAGGTTATATTGCAGGCAAGGCTACTATTTGCAAATGCACCCCGATGGAGCTCTCGATGGAACCAAGGATGACAGCACTAATTCTAGTAAGTGACAACCTCAGGCCACCCGTTAACACAGTCGGTAGAAGATATGCTGCTACATAAATGACTTTTTAAACTACACTTACAAATATTTGTTGCGTTTTTATCAATGTTACACGCTGGAATGTCATTCACAATTTTACTTGGACCACAAGGATGAAAACATGAACAGAGCATCACATGAAGCCTGTCATTTTAAGATAATTAGTTTTCTTCTCTCTCTCTTTTTCTCAAAACAATTGGCAGATCCAGCATTGTTCTTACTTTTATCTCATAAAAGTCAAGTAAGTACACCAATGCATTCAGATGAAAGATGAATCCATGCTGACCTTGGAAATATTTTGATTAGGCCTGTAGCTTTTTAATGATAATTGTGGAAATTTAGGAGCTATAAGGATTAGTTGTTTCAAAGAATAGAAATGTAATTTTTCAAATGTGCATTCAAAAAAAGATAGTATCTGCTTTATAGAGAGGACATGAAGACTCTGTGCCTTTAAATACATTGTACAAAATTTTTCACTACTTTATAGAATTGGGTCTGTGATGATTTGTCTTTAATTGAAAAGCCACTGACCCTCCATTGTATTCATGTCTTTCTTCATTTTACTGTTTTCTAATATATAACTTTTCCTTGTATTTTCATTGTGGTGTCCCTCAATTGTCTGTGTTTTCCTTTCTCACTTCCTGTTTCTACTGGCATTGGATTTCTTGTTTTTTTTGTTTTTGTTTTTGTTTTTTAAAGATTTTATTTATTTGACAGAGAGAAACACAGCCAGAGAGGGAACACAAGCAGGGGGAGTGAGAGAGGGAGAAGCAGGCTTCCTGCTGAGCAGGGAGCCCGATGTGGGGCTCGATCCCCGGTCTCCAGGATCATGACCTGAGCCGAAGGCAGTCGCTTAACCAGCTGAGCCACCCAGGTGCCCCTGGATTCCTTTTAATCTAGCACATCACTTCTAAAATAGATACTTTTTAGTGCTCAGGAGAATTAATGAAAAGCAAAACTAATTTTATTGGAACTATTTATTAACCTATTACTAATGGGTCAGGAATGGATATGAATCTTCAACCATTTAGCATTTACCCTTCCTTTATAGGGCATCATTCCACGAAAAGAAGGGAGGATTTGAATACACAAATTTGGGGTACTTTCTGTTTTCAATTCAGTAATCAAATTTTCAACAGCACCGAGAACAGCTAATAGCATAAAGTAGACCGCCTTTGCATTTGGTGTCGCTATGTGAAATGTCAATATTTTTCCAGCCATTTTGTTTACTTTTTAGATTTGGACCTTGTTTCATTTAAAATTTTTCTTTCAACTTTAAAATTTTTCTGTTTGTCTGAGTTTTCCTCCTTTTCAATTTCTAATCTTTTTCTCTCTTTGTGTTTATTATGTTGCCCTTTGTCTTTTTAAACTTTTCCCTGTCATATCTGTTCATTGATTCTTTGTCATTCTTGTTTATTTCCTCCTTCTATTTAGAGAAAGAGAAGATAAAGCAATTCAACCACAAGGAAGAAAAAAAGTTATTTTTACTCATAAAACTGATGTCAACCATTGCTCACTTGCTGGGATTTTGCTATTAGGTCGAACTTTTTTAAAGTATAAGGACTTGACCATATTTGATCAATTAAAGATGTCAATTTCTTCTGGTTCCAGCTAATACATGTATGTCTGTTCATTTTCTTCTATCTTTAGCTTCTTACCCCTTCTTTGACAAAAGGCATTCTCTTTTTCTTATGTCTTATATCTGTGGGGGTCATGGACTCTCGAGATTCATAAGTTCTGATGTCTTCAGTGTTCTCTGATTCCTTCAGCCAAAGTCTGGGTGAACAAAAGGACTAGTTTTCCATAACTCTGATACCTGCAAGAATTAGGACATTCTGACCTAGAGGGTGAAGCCATCCCTTATGCAAAGTTTTTGGGAAAGGAAATCAACCTTAGCTATGTAAAAATGCTACTTAGTTGGACTTCTCAGAAAAATAATCTGTTTCGAAGGTTTTATGCATTTTTTTTTACCTTCTTTGTTTTTTGTAGTGCTGAAGAAGCTGGTTGTTTTTAATGATCAGAACCAATACTGAACCGAGAAGTGTTAGGTGGACACTCTCTTTTACAGCATATTGCTTCAGAACTCGATAAGCAGCACAATATTTTCTAAACTGTGAATGTGCAGGTATAGACATATGCACACATATGTAATTATATCTGGTTATCTGAACAGTATTCAACACTACACTGGACGGCTGAGACACGGAAGAGACATAACCTTCTGTTCTGTAAATGTGTGAGGCTTCTTGTGTCCTGCTATGTAACCGTATTAGAAGGAACACGAATCTTGGAATGCTCTCTAATCCCCCTAAATGCGAATGAAGAATCAAGAAGGAACAGAAGCTCCTATGTCCAAGCAAACCAGAACTAAGTCAAAACGCTCACATTCAAGGGGCACTAAGGTCCACAGCTGCTTTCTTACAAGTTATGTCACATTTTCTGTACACCTTTAGTTCATTAGGTTAGTTTCGTTACCATTTCAACATCTGCAAAGACATAGCAGAAGAGAACAAAACAGGGTGAGGTAAAAATTCACTTCTCAAAAGACTATAAAAATTGTATGACCCTAAAATTTAATAAAACATGGCAGGAATACAGCAGCTTTATAAAAGCCATGGGGTTCACTAATTAACTCTACTTTTGGGTACCATCACCTTTACAGTTGAAAACCCGGGTGTTTTTAGGTGGAATTTAAGATGATTTTGTTTTCTCTGGTTCATTACAGCAGTCTTATGACTCTTGAGAAAATCATAAGCTGTGAACGGTATTCTGTAAAAAAAGGGGAGAGCCCTAGAAAAGCTGGCCTCCAGGTCGTCATGGGAGCACTTGCCCTTTTGGTTTGCATTAGAGTGTGATGTAGTAATTCTTGTACTCTAGATTTTTGATAATTCTTTGAAAACAAACCAAGAATGAGTCATCTGTAAGTAGAAAAAATAAAGAGAAATACCCTAAAAGTCACCATGATGCCACCTGAAATGTTGCCAAATAACAAAACTGAGGCTTGAACCTTCAAATCCTTGTGATTTGAGTTGGACACATAACCTACAACTAAACATGAACTTATTTAGAACTAGGTAAAGTCAGAACCACTCTACTAAGCTGCCTTTGTCAAAATTTTCAGATGAGGTGAGGAGAGAAAGGCCAGCAGGCAGGTGAACCCAATTCTAAAGTCCTCGTTTGGTTTTCCAGCCTGAGATCCATAAATCTCTGGGAGAAAAAATGCAAGACGAGGGTTGATGATGGATAATTGGTCCAAATAGAGAAGATACTGTAGGAAGTTGACTCTTTCTTATTGGCTTCCATGTACCCTGGAAAAATCTTTCATAGAAAGAAGTGAGCACCCAGATTACTTTATCACCAGACTCATTTTCAGGGGTGTATTTGATTAAAACTCTTAGAACTTCCCATCTATCTACTAAATGTTAACATTACCAAAACTATGGCATTTGATTAAGAGTGATTTTCTTTTCCCCCAATTGCTTTTGGGGATGCCATAAGGTTTTCCTGTGCTCTTTTTTTTTTTTTTAAAGATTTTATTTATTTAACAGAGAGAAACACAGCCAGAGAGGGAACACAAGCAGGGAGAGTGAGAGAGGGAGAAGCAGGCTTCCTGCCGAGCAGGGAGCCCAATGTGGGACTCGATCCCGGGTCTCCGGGATCAGAACCTGAGCCGAAGGCAGTTGCTTAACCAACTGAGCCACCCAGGCACCCCCCCCTTTTTTTAAGATTTTATTTTTTCCTGTGCTCTTAAACTTAATTGCTCCCATTACCAAACTTAATAAATGCTACAAGTGGAATAGGAGTATAAAAATATCAATATACCAGTAACTATAGCAATATTAAAACCTCTCATGAATCAAGCCCTCTCATCTTAGAAATTCTGACCCAATAATTTGATGTGTAAAAATTACCCATCACTCACAGTGACCACCAACCCATGGTCCTGGGATGGGTGATTTTCACTTTGGCTGTACTTTAGGGTCATTTGAAGAGCTTTAAAAAAAATCTCCTTATGCCCTAAACCTCAACCTCACTTTCAGAGATTCTTGTTTAGTTTAATTAGTCTGCAATTGGCCATGGCCCTCCTCTCATGAATATAGCTAGTTTTAAGTAGAGCCAGGGTTGAAAATCACTGTTATATGGAAAATTGGAGTGTTCCACAGAACAAACAAAGTAGCATGAACATTTTATTATTCTGACTCCCCCAGGCTTTGTGACATTGTTTTATAATTATATAAAATACAAAAGGAATAGAAAAATATAATAATGTCTCTATTAATGTAGGTATCTGTAGTTTGAATTAGCACCATGGATTCTTTATGATCAGATATGAATGGGCTTCCACATGACAGTAGTTATATGGATTCATTTTGCATTATCATTTTATAAATTATAATAACTGACATTTTATAATTCAGGTCCCAACCAAAATCGTAGGGGGAAAAAACCTATTTTTTGGTATGGCCATTTTAGACTCTCATCTATAATTTTTCTCTTTCCTATACCACATTATTTTTCTCTTTCCTATACCACATTATTTTCATATATTCTTACTTTCTAGAATTATAACATCTGGCCTCTATCAAATATGTTGCACCTATAAATACCATAAAGAGTATATAAAAATTAGAATAATTAAGTTTGAATAGGTTAAGTTAGGATAGTTTTCAAGTACAGTCATACGATTATGTTTTTCCTTTAAAACTTTGGCATATCAACCAGGATTTGTTCTTTGGTGCCCATCCTTTCAAACTATAAGGGAGATGGGACAGCTTAGGTGTTCTGGCCAAGAGTGGAATGGGCCAGTGGCCCTCCCCCAAGAACAAGGAATACTGAGTTACAATGACACAAGTACTTCATATTGCTCCGAGATTCCCACTCCTGTTTACTATTTAAGTAATAGAAGTGAACAAGCTAAGCCTCATCCTTCCATAACATAAGCCCCGAGTATCCCTTTATGGAAAATGGCCCAATATTTGTTTGCATTGTGAAAGCTAATATCCACTGAACCATATACACTCCTCTGAGTATTCCTGAAGGGGTAATTATCTACAGCCATCGCCTGCCACATTCCTTTCATCACAGACATCTTGAGATCTTGTGATAAGTAACATGTAATAATTGAAAGAAAGGGTCTAATTTTCCCCCAACCTATTCCTAGACATTATGTGGTGCCTCAGAATTAAATAAAAATTAATTTATAAAGTCATTTTTTTAAAAGATTTTATTTATTTATTTGACAGAGTGGGAGAGATCACAAGTAGGCAGAGAGGCAGGCAGAGAGAGGAGGAAGCAGGATCCCTGCTGAACAGAGAACCTGATGCGGACCTCGATTCCAGGACCCTGAGATCATGACCTGAACCGAAGGCATAGGCTTTAACCCACTGAGCCACCCAGGCGCCCTAAAGTCATTTTTAATTACGTACTGAGTAGACCCATAGATTAAAGTCAACATGGCCCAGGTTTCTCTTAGATGGGTAAAATTGAACACTTCTCCCTCTTTTATTTTAGTTATCACTCACAACTTTATGAGATATTAGTTAAGAAAATGTCTTTCTAAAATGTGCATGCCATTCAGTATCATTAGGTCTTTCTACATTGAGCATATTGGCAGCACACATTTCTTCTTTTTTTTAAAGATTTTATTTATTTATTTGACAGACAGAAATACAGCAAGAGAGGGAACACAAGCAGGGGGAGTGAGAGAGGGAGCTGAGCAGGGAGCCTGATATGGGGCTCGATCTCAGGTCTCTGGGATCATGACCTGAGCCAAAGGCAGACGCTTAACCAACTGAGCCCCCCAGGCGCCCCAGCATACATCTCTTCTGGGCACGCTGGCATCTCATATTGGTTCAGCAAGAATAATTCTGTTTTAACTTGTAGCCTGTCCCACATTGCAGTGGTAAAGCACACCTTCTGCATGAAAGACCAGAATAAGCATTCAACTCTGACTTTTTCAATTCCCCACCCTTTGAGAATCTTCACAGCCTATCCCTCTCAGTGTCAAATGATGTCAGAGACTGTGATCCTGGAATCCCGATTCCAGGCCTGATGCTGTTCATTATTCTGTCAGTTCTTTGGAATGTTATCGGTGGACTATTAAGGTGTACAAATTGAAGCTCAAGTACTAATTTTAACCCATTGCAGAAGCATCTTAATTATAAAAAGAAATTAAAGTTAATTAGAACTTCTCAGAAGGTTGTAACAAAGATTATGTTTAAAAAATTTAAAGAAACGAGGAAGAAATGATGGCAAGGCTTTGTTTCTCTTGGCCCATTCGTGACAGGCTATGTTTACTTTACAGCACTGTTCAACCTCATACCAGTGGGACTGCGCGTTGTTGCCATCCAGGGAGTGAAGACAGGGTTGTATATAGCCATGAATGGAGAAGGTTACCTCTACCCATCAGTAAGTAACATGCCAAAGATATTGGCCATTCATTCAATGCTTGCAAGATAACAGTAACAGCGGCAACAAAAATGAAAAGGATCTGTGTCTATTGAATCTGCCATTTTTGCTTTAATGTTTGATCTCTATACAATGCTGTAAGGGCTGTTGATTCGTTATTCATCAATGTTTGATATTATCAGTATATCAAGCAGAGGAGTAATATTAACTCTTAAGGTTGTGCATTTGCATATTTTTTTAAAAAATGAACTAGTTTGCGGACAACTGAATGATCTTGAAAGAGGTGATGTTAATATAATCTTTTTCATTTCTCTTTAGAAATATACTTGTCTTAGAGAGTTTCTTCTAAAAGATTACTTTGTAAAAAGAAACAGAATAAATGTGAATTCTAAAAAAGAGAAAACTTAAAGAGAGTAAAGTAGTTCTTTTAAAACTAGGAACTAATGTTGTGTCACTGTTTTATTGGGGAAACTACTTCTAATATAAAATGTATATTGCATTTAAATGTAAGCAAGTCTTTCTGTTTTGTGATAACGTATGCGAGAAATTGAGTGCCTTTTTAGCCATATGATTCTTCTGGAATATTTACTATTTACAAATAATTCACACTCAGATGTGCGATATCCATACATTGTAGTGTAGTTAGAATTAATTTCCGCCACAGAATCAAGCAATAGAGACCTAGATGAAAGTATTTCCTTTCACTATCCTTTGAGCAGAAATTGACAGGTTAAATTCATGGTGCCTCAAAGAGAATTGCTTTTATTTGGGTTTGCATGTTATCTTCATATAAATTATTTAAAGCTGTTGTTAGTAAATATTATCATCAAAAAGTGCATGTAAACATATATAACAGACATCACACACACACACACACACACACACACACACACACACACAAACACATGACTTAAGCAGAAACATTTTCTGGGGCATTTTCTTGAGCTGTGGATTCCCTCTGTGGGGAGCTGAAAAATGTTCTTGTTATTCTGGAAGCTTCATCTGAGTTCCCTGAAGGGTGTTCCTGCACACAGACCTGGGCCCCACATTATGCAAATTGTGTTCTGTTGCACAAGATGGATATTCAACATACGGGGAGCAAGATCCAGTTAGAATTCCCTGTCCCTGCCCCCACTCTAGGAAAAATATGATTCAGATAAAGATAACTTTCAGGAGATGGCTTCATTCAGATACAAGCCAATTTTATTGATTTGACATTTGTTCTGTTATTTTTGTTTCTTTTCCCTCAGGTAATCTTTGAGATGCTTAAAAATCATTAGTTGCAGTATGTACCATAGCCTCTAGTTTTCAGGTCCTGTTGAAGATTTGTCACATTGCTATGCTCTGAGACATGTGTTGATGTCAGGGGACACGTGAACATTTAGTTTGCCTTTTTGCTAAGGAGGAAGTTGCTTTCTATTCTGGGGGATGAGGTTGCACATGTATACCATTTTTTCTTAAGGTAGGGAAATCATCTTGAGCATCTGTCTTTGCTGTAAACACAAGTACAGATTACACTTGGTGCAGTCAAAGCAGAGTGCAAGGAATAGAAGTGAGGAAGGCACTAATGGCCTCGTCTATGCAGCCTCGTACCCAGGCATCAGGTCTCCTAAGGCTCGCTGGGGGTGACAGCATTGGCCCCTGGATTTGTCTCACTGAAAGCTCCAGGCTTGTTATTGACCCACTGTTTTCTACTCTCACCTCCCTGGTTCTCCAGTTCCTTGACATCTGGGTTTCCCTGTTGGTGACTTGATTCCCTGACTTATATATGTTGGCTTTCTTCTCTTCCCATCTTGATTCTTGGCTTTGAATCCAGGATCTGGTAAAAGGCACTCTATCTGCCCATCCCCTACCCTGAGAGGCCTCACTGCCTAGGCCAGGCCCTTACAATCCTCAGCAACCTCATAGGAAAAGGACATAGATGAAACCATATGCAGTTTCCAATCTTTACTAATACTCCATAAAGTGCTGTGTTTACTTTAATGTAATGAAAATGTGAATTTCAAATATTTCAGTAAAAAGACTATATTTCCATAGTCAATCATTTCATAATTAACAAGTTCTTACTTGCACAGCAGTATAGCATAAAACAGTATGACGATTACTATAATATATAATAATAATAATAGACCTACTTATCTAATAATAATAATAATAATAATAATAATAATGGGTAGTATTTATATAGTACACTGTGCCCAACACTGGTCCAAGCACTGTACAGTCTTACCTCATCTAATCCTATTAAGCAAATACTATTAAAATGATCATACTGGGGCACCTGAGTGACTCAAGTCAGTTGGGCATCTACCTTCTGTTCAGGTCATGATCCCAGCATCCCAGGATCAAGTCCTGGGATAGAGTCCTGGGGTCGAGCTGAGCAGGGAGTCTATTTCTCCATCTGCCCCTCACCTGGGTTGTGTTCTCTCTCTCTCTCTCTCTCTCTCTCTCAAATAGGTAAAATTTAAAAAAAAATAAATCTTTTTAAAACAACAATAAAAAAACGATCATACTGATACACAGAGTTTAAAAATCTGTGCAGCCTGCCAGGTAGTAAACAGAGAAGGCAGGATTTGAGCATTATTAGTCTGACTCATTAGCTTACTGTTTCACTATAATGTTTCCATGTGCCAGACATTTCTTCATCATATGGTCTGGCACCTATTCTAACAAGAAGTTATAAATGCATGGTGATGTAATGAAGACCTTCAGGGAATAGTTACCTGGGGAAGAAAACTTCATTTCAGTTATTAAGAAGTATAATTTGAAATACAATCTGTTTCCTTTGGAGAAAGTCTCAATCCGTTCTCTTTGGAGAGTCTCAAAAAAAAATCATAGAAAATTACATCTGAGAAAAGTTTGATGTTATACCCTGAGTGCTTAAGATTCAGAAAATTTATTATATGTAACATTTGAAATTTAAATTTGAAAAGCATTCCAAAATAGTTAACTAATAAGTTTCAAAGTAAGTTAAGTAGGTGTTTTAAAAGAAAAACTTTAGTAAACCTCAGGTTTAAAGAAAAAAGTAATAAAATCTAAAGTCCTGGAAATGAAGGAATCTATTTTAAGCTAATGTCTACTTTAAAAAGATCAATTGAATGTTTTCCTGGTGTAAACTAGCACCTAATATGGGACCAATTTTACTGAGGATCTGTAGGTTTCGAAGGTAGGCAATCAAACACTCAGATCATTCAAAATGAATTCTGTTGAATGAAAAACACATCAGTGTTTTGCCTCAAGGTGCATATTTCTCTATTTACATTGGAAGTATCTCTCATAAACCCCTGCCATCCAAATAAAGATATTCAATTTGTCAGATAAATTCACCTTGGCACGGGGGGAGGACAAAAAATGTGTCTTGTCTGAAATGTAAATAACCACATTTCTGATGCTGAAGGCACGTGTTCCCCATGGAGTCTGTCATTTGATATGACAATAGCCATTCCTTTTGTGGTCATAATGATTCTAATATGTTCCTTGAAGATGTATCTCAAGAGATTTAATTTCAGATACAAACAATGTGCTCAAAAGTAGAACAGAGGCTGCAAGGTTGTAGAACAGAAACTAACAAGGAAATGCTTATGCTAAAGAATTAGTTCAATATGATATTTGGAGAAAATGTATTTTGACCAACTAAAAACTATCTATAGCATAGAGGAACAGTCTTTTTTTTTTTCCAAACAATCTGCGACTTTGAAAGACTAAGAAAGTCCTCCATAGAAAGATATGGTTTGAATGTAACTTCTGGACACTGAAGAAAAACTTAGGACGAAGGGAAAATAGTATTCATCATTTGGACAGAGAGAAAGAAGAGTTGAAGTTGGAATGTGTTTCTGATATGAACAAAGAAAAGGGGCAGGGGAGGAAGGAAAATAGATTGATGGTGGGTAGAGCCATGGGCTTGCTTGGAACATCTGAATCCTGGATCCAGCCAACACCTGTGTTGTCACGCCCCAGTCTCTGCATCTCAAGCTTCTCATCTGTAAAATTAAAAGGTTTCCCTGGATGGTTTAAGTTAAGTTTGGGGTTGAAACTTCTGATTTAAGTCTGATAGATTTTTTTGAATGATGAAGTAATTGACATACATAAGATATATAAAGATTCATTATTGCTGTCTTACCTCGGGCTGCAATTTATGAGAATATTACATTCCAAATAGTTCTGTAAAAGTTTCTGCTACCCACCTGCAGACATCTGGGGAAGGATGTTCCCCAGGGATTAATATTTCATCGGAGTTTCTTAACCAAGTGATACAAGTAGAGAGGAAGACAGTCCTTTTTCATGAAGGTCTTTTAAATGAATCAAAAAAGTACACAGCCACTGTGTTTTGTAAATATTTGATCATTAGAATCATCTAGAAAGGGGGTAAAGGAGTTTCCTTGGATCAGACTCCAGATATTTCAATTCTATAGCTCTAGTGGGAGCCCCAGGAATGTATAGTTTAATAAGGATCCCTCTACTGCCTCTCTCTGCCCACTGGTGGGTGAGTCAAAAGCTCATAGCCTGACAATCAACAACAACACAGCAAGCATTATTGCAATGGCTGGCGGGGGAGATGATGGTAACTTCAGACCAAGGTAGTAAGAGTAGAGCTGGTAGATAGACTAGCTAGGCACAGAATGCAACACTAAGTAAAATAAAATACTTGGTCTTCCTAATTTCCTCTGCCCGTAGGTTGAAGTTTACAAAAATGTGAAACAGTTCTGTATGCTTCTTCAGTCATGTAGCAGCCCAAATATCAACACACAATAAACATGGGGCAGGGGGAAGATGAAACAGTCTTTAATTCAGGAAAATAAGAAAATTCTGTATATTTTGGAAAAGCATGTTCAAGGACCTCAAAATCTTATCTGCTCTACATGAGATAGTTTTCCAATACTGTACTCACATCTTTCAGAAATATTTTCATGAGCCCTTCTACAAAGGTAGATCTGCTTTCCTACTTCTATGCCAGTAAGCATCTCTTATGTGTCTTGATTTGTGTTCCATCAACTTCCCAAGGGCTCCCTCCCTCCATTACCATCAATCATATGCTGAGTCAATAGCTCTAATAAAATGGGATAGAACAATGCCATTTTCTTCTTGAGATTGTTCCTCTGATCATTGCTCAAGTTTGGGGCTTCGAAAATGGAACTCTGACTTGTTTTTTCACAGTGTGGTGCCTGATTTCCCTGAAACTTTTATATCCTTCCCTGAGAGTTACTCATACAAAGGCACGCACAATCATTCACCTGTATTTGTATGCTTGTGGAATGTTACGTGAGTCTTAAAGCCACCTCTGATACCCATCCTGTCTCTGAATAGCAACTGTGGACATTCATTCTTAGGAAACCGCTCGCCATGTATCATCCCAGTGCTTCTAGGGTACTCTGTCCATGCCATTTGGCTTTTTCTTTTTTCATTAGGTACTAGGTAGTGCCTAAGGTTAATCAAGTCACTTGAGCCATAGTGACCACCACTGGCCATCAGTAACATCTGATGTTAAACCAAGGGCTTCAGTAGCATTTGAAGGCCATTCACCTGGGAACCAGCCTTTCATACTCTGTGCTCTGGGAGCAGGGTGGCAGAACTATAACTAGTCGGGATTCTAAGCTCATCTGGTTACACAGAGGTTACTCCTTTCAGAATGGAAATTTTTCCCCCTTTCATCCTTCAGTCCTCAGCTCTCTGAATAGGTCAGTTTCTTTATTTTAAGAAGGGTATTAAATTTGAGATGATTATTATTGTCTCTGTTTTTATAACAATCTATGACTGTATATGCACGTTCTTCTGCACAAACAGTATCTAACACCTTTGAAACTATATATACATATATATAATCTGTGTGTGTATATTTGTGTATTTCATTGGAATTATGTATTATACTTAAATTATACACACACTTATTCATATGATTATACTTTTGGTCAGAGTATTTTTATTTCTTTTTATGAAACGTTAAATAACTTTTTAAGTTTACACATATTTTAAAGCTTTACTTGCTATGCTTAAAAATATTTCTTTTTTTCATTAAGTTTCCCTATGGTTTCTCCCACATTATGACTCAGTTGGATATATTGCCCAATCTGAAAATGGCTGTTATCCTTTCTTGGTATTTTGGCTAGGATAATTTATAGTAATAAGAAAACAAGTATGGGACTTCAGTTAATTTCCCTTCAGTATTCATGTAATCCCCACAATGCTGAACACTGATGCGCAGAATATAATTGAGTATGACAAAGGCAAGGATGCTGTCATCCCACTTAGGGTCACTTGCCAGACGGAAAAACCAACTGAGAAAGAAATGCAAATGTTAGACTACATGTAACTAATTTTAAGTAGCCTTTTGGGAAAAGAAAATTATGAAACATCCCATGTTAGGTTGAAAGTAGACAATAAAAAGAAGTAAACGTATTTTAGGCTATCCAAGTTCCAAAGGCATTTTATAGAGTACAAAAGCAGGAACTGGGGTTGACAAGGAGAAAATACTGAAGCTTAAGAGAGAGAAGAGGGGAATAAAGAAAATGGGAAGGAGATCACAAATCAGCAGTAGGGTGATGGACTAGGTAGATTAGAGAAAGGGGAAAGAGAAGAAAGAAAGAGAGGATGGGAGGAGCAGACAACAAAGGGAAGAAAAACAGGGGAGACACGTTACAAGGAAAGGAAAGAGAGTGGGCCATGTCTTCTGCTCGCTCCATCACCTTCCTAGGAACCATTCCTCCCACCCCCTACCTGACTCCTGGCTCCAGCCTCACACTGTGGGGTGAGAAAAACAGGACCCTCCCTCTTGAAGCCCAGGCTGGGCTTTCCAACCACACCCAAAATACCTTCTCTGCTCCAACCCCATGACCACTTTGCCTCATTTCCCTTTCCCTTAACCTCCTTTCCAGAATGCTGGCTGTGCTTGGTTAATGTTACTCTCTAAGTAAGGAAAGAGTATGGCCATCATTTGGCTTCCAAAGGATTATACCTGTGATGGTGAGGATTAGTGGGAAGAGACTAATGGCAGTCTGACCACTGAGGGATAGTTGGTGAGGGATACTGAGTATATACAACAGGGTGACGCTCAGCTCTAGGAAAGAGAGCTGTCATTTGCAACATCATAGATGGATCTATAGAACAGTAGAGTAAGTAAAATAAGTCAGACACATAAAGAAAAAAAAACCCTGCATGATCTTACTTGTGGAATCTAAACAAATCAAATACCTAGAAACAGAGACTTGAGCTGTGGTTACCAGGACCAGAGAGGTGGGGGAAATAGGAGGAAAAAGAGAGGGAAACCTAAAGAGGGCTTACAAACACTTGTTTTGTTTGGACAACATATGTGTACACACATGTACTCTCTGTGATCTGGTGGGACATGCACTTTACAGTCTACAGCTGAAGCACAGTGACAACTTCTGATTTTTATAAAGGAAGATACTGCACACATCAATTTCATTTCGGGGCCTGGAGAGAGAGGTGTTGGCAAGCCATGAATGAAGGAACTGGAAAGGATGAGAGCTATTTAAAGTGTTTCTGAGGAGATGTGGAAAGATGTCCATGGTGGTGTGGGTACGGAGGTGATAGAGTCTCGGCTCACTCTGGGAGGACTGACTCAGAACCTGGTCATCTGTGGTGCTTCTCACAGAGAAAACAAAACCCAGAAGGTGGAGGAGTCTTCTGCATTGAGTTTGAGACATGGTTGCTTAGCCCACAGAAGATGCAGGTGGGTTATAATCCCAGTGGATCACTACTGGATGATGACAAAGCTTCTTTGCTCTAAAAGAACAATGGCTAAGAGCTATCTTAAGAATTAGGTACAGATAAAGAAAAAAATCATCTGTGAGATATGGTGATTGCTTTCTTCGTCCTGAATATCAGACAAACGATGAAGAAATGAGGTGAATGACATCAGTGTAAAGGAAGTTAGATATTAGAAAGAACTTTATAAAAATAAAATGACTTCTTGAGAAGGTGTTCTCGTATATTTTACTTAATTCCTAAGTATACAGAATCAGTAGAGGTAATTTAGGATACTAGTTAGCAAAGAAGAAGACTAGCTGAGATAAATTCTTAACTTGTATAAAACTGATGCTAATAATATGGGAGGGGACTATCAGGTCTTCCCATATTCTCATGGTGGTTCACAGTCCTCAACATATATAAGACTTATTCAGATAGCAGCGCAAATAACCAGATTCCAGAACATCAGCCTGAAAGATTCCAACTCAGTGAATCCAGTATGTCGTAAGAATCAGAATTTTGAATATATACACCAGGCATCTCTACTGCAGGTGCCTGAAGGAGCACACTTTGATAAACATGAGTCAACGTCACTGTCTCAGGAACCAGGACAATGTTATTACATGATTTTATATTTATTTATATGATGTTATATAAACATCATATTGTTTCTGATGATGATGGTGGTGACGTTTACAAATTCCCAGTCCAGTTCAGGCCGGTGCAGTAAGCAGAATGACCTGGCCCTGAGTAGTGTTGCCCAGATGAGCTGGTCTTTGAGCAAACATAGAGAAAAGCTTTGTCTGTGATTGCTCTTTTCAGTCTGGGACAAAGACAAGAAACGTGTCCTTGAGCATCGGAATGATCTGTGGAAAGACAGGAGTTTTGCTGAAAATCGAGAAAATATGAACAAAGTAAGACATTGGATTTCAAACCAGTAGCACAGTCCTGAAAAGGAGAAGTGGTCTCCAACACATAAAGCTCAGGGGAGAAATCAGCCTGAGACAGTTAGCCAGGTGACCACAGGGCACCTGCTGAATTGAAGGGCCGAATCAGGCCAAGGGCATCATATCAGAGCAGGTTGCTAAGGACAACAAAGCTGGGTTGTTTCAGAAGTGAACTCTTTCTAGATTTTGAAGCATTTACTAATGAAACAAGTATCTTTATTTAATAAATTGTTTATTTTTCCTAACTTTCTACTTCCTGGAGACAATTTTGTTTTCCTCTAAGCAGGATCTTTCTGTACAAGCCTCATTTCTGGAATGGAGTAGACTTCCTTCTTTTTCTTAAGTGAACTGTGCTTGGTCCACCTTTGAGTAACTTTTCCAGGTCCTGTATAGAGAGCAGGTCGATCCTATATGGATCCATCACTATACAGAGTTCTTAATTACACAAGCCTGTAATACCTCACAAAAATCAATCAAACACATATGTCCAATAACCAAAGCATTTGCAAGAAATATATGAAAGATTGCTTCTATTCAATATAATTACTCAATGCTTAAATGTAGGTTGAAGAGTCAAGCACTTGGTGGGGATGTATATAATCGTGAGTTTACTTACTCACTCATTCAGGAAGCATTCTGGTATGCTTTCCACCGACAGCTAATGAATGTTCTGTGCTTGCTGGGGTTCAAAGATAACTGAAAATTTTCTGATTTAAAAACATCTTGATTAAGTGAATTCTGAGACTCCTGTCTTTCTCTAGAATCTATACTTCCCCGATAGTACATTTCCCATCCTTCTTTCAATAGGGATGGATAGATAAGAGGTCTTCAATTTGTAGTTCTTGATTGATTATGGTTAAGGTAGAATAAATGTCACCAGCAAATTTTTTTAATTTATTCCTTGAGTACCCTCCTGTTCATGATATTTATTATGCATGACACTTATCTTTCTCCCCACTGGAAAACATCAAGCATCAGCAAAGAATGTAAGAGTCTGTTTATTTCTTGAGCTAGAATTGCAGAAAAGCACTATTTACACATTCCTTTCCTGAAAGAGCATGATAAACCCAGAGACAGAACTTGGATATGCAAAGTCTGAATTCTAAGGGTTATATTTGGTTATATTTGCATTAATGAAGTGAGTAGAAATTCTTCACCTTATAAGAGGAGCTTAGAGCAAAGAAATAAAACCCAATTTCTGGTAAATGTTGCCACCACTTAAACTTGAACATTTTAAAGCAAGCACATCAATAATGATAATTAGAGAAAATATTTTATTATTTCTGTACATTCATGAAATGACATCAAGTACTTTGCTTTTTTACTTCTTTTTAGTGTGAAAGAAAAAAAAACACCATTGAAGTTTGTCATTTTATTTTGATTTTTTCTCTAGGGCAAAACTATGAAATACTGTAAAGAGTAACAAAATTTAGCTTTGATTAAAATGTTTTAATTTTTTAAAATCCTGTGTTCATAGAGGGTAGATGATAGGTAGGTAAATAATGAAAGAAATGTTTGCATATAAGGAGTTTTAAAGACTACCTCAAAAATGATAAAACAGTATCTACCTAAAATGATCAATAATATTTGAGAATGAACTATCTCTTTCTTTTCGTTTTCTACATCATGAAAAAAAAAGTATATAAATGCCAAAGCCCATATACTGTACAGTGACTAGCAAATCAGCTCTAACAGTAAAACAGTAGTTAATAACTACTAAATTTGAGGGCAAAACTCTGCTTCTTTAAAAATTGTTTGCATTTGCAGGAGGTTCATGATTGCAATGGCTATACATCATCCACCGAAGTTGAGTTGATGGGTTTTCTCTCTGATTTTACTTTCTGAGGATTCTTCTTCCTACTTCTGACAATTAGCTATGTGCTGGAGACTCAGAAATCGTGAGCCATGAGATCATTGTGGGCTCTGCATAGGAATTTCTCTGTTTCCTTAGAGCAATTCACATCTCATTTTTTAGTCACTTGGGAATAAAAAAATTTTTTTTTAAGATTTTTTTTACTTATTTAAGAGAAGGAGAGAGAGCACAAATGGGGGAATAGAAGAGGGAAAAGGAGAAACAGTCCCCTCCAGGGGCTCAATCCCAGGACCCTGAGATCATGACCTGCGCCAAAGGCAGATGCTTAACCAAGTGAGCCATCTAAGTGCCCCAAAAGAAAAATAATTTATGAAATAATTCACAGCAATATGAAAAACTATCCACTTTTCTTTTTTCTGAAGGAAGAACTAAAACAAAAACCAAACTGGCTGTTCTTTACATGTACAACTGACAAAATCATTCTTTTGGTGACAATTTTCCTTGTTACCTCTTTATGGTCTCTGTTTCCGCTAGTTTCAAATATTTTTAAATTTCTTTTTAGAGTTTAATTTTTTAAATTTTTTATTTAAATTCAATATAGTTAACATATACTGTATTATTAGTCTTAAGAGGTCAAATTTAGAGATCCATCCATTGTGTGTACTCATTACATCATGTGCCCTCCTTAATGCCCATCACTCAGTTGTGCCATACCCCGCCCACCTCCCTTCCAGAAACCCTTAGTTGGTTCCCTAGAGCTAAGAGTCTCTTATGATTTGCTTCCCTTTTTTTTAATATTTTTCCCTTCCCATATGTTCATGTGATTTGTTTCTTGTTTCTACTAGTTTTATTTTTATTTTATTTTAATTTGTTATTTTTCAGTGTTCCAAAATTCATTCTTTAAGTACCACACCCAGTGTTTCATGTAATACATGGCCTCCTTAATACCCACCACTAGGTATCCCCCAACCCCCCTTCCCTCTAAAACCCTCAGTTTGTTTCTCAGAGTCACAGTCTCTCATGGTTCTTGTCCCCCTCCAATTTCCTCCAATTCTCTTTTCCTTTCCTTCTCCTAATGTCCTCCATGTTATTCCTGTGTTCCACAAGTAAGTGAAACCATATGATAACTGACTTTGTCTGCTTGACTTATTTCACTCATCATAATCTCCTCCTTTTGATACAAAAGTTGGGTATTCATGCTTTCTGATGGCTGAGTAATATTCCATTGTATATATGGACTACATATTCTTTATCCATTTGCCTGTTGAAGGGTATCTTGACTCTTTCTACAGTTTGACAATTGTGGCCATTGCTGCAATGAACAATGGGGTACATATGACCCTTCTTTTCACTAATCTGTACCTTTGGGGTAAATACCCAGTAGTGCAATTGCAGGGTCATAGGGTAGCTCTATTTTTAATTTTTTGAGGAATCTCCACACTGTTTTCCAAAGTGGTTGCACCAACTTGCATTCCCACCAACAGTGTAAGAGGGTTCCCGTTTCTCCACATCCTCCCCAACACTTGTTTTTTCCTGTCCTGTTAATTTTGGCTATTCTAACTGGTATAAGGTGGCATCTCAATGAGGTTTTGATTTTAATTTCCCTGATGGCTAATGATGGCATTTTTTCATGTGTGGAGTTATTGTATTATCAAAAGAATGATGGCCAGTTATTTGACTGAAAATACGGGCCACATTTCCATTCTAATATTACCTGTCAACCCATATTGATACAACACACCTGAACCAGGACAAATATGGTGAAAAAGACAGATAAAACACCTGATCTCGTGGAACTTACAGCTTCTACAGATGTGAATTCCCTGCACAGTGCATTTTTACTTTGAATGATTTCTTTAGACACTGTAAGTGCGTTTTGTGTTCTGAGCTACTTTTGGTTTCACTGAATGTTGGCTGTTTGTCTTAAGGTCATGTATTAAGGTTTGAAAGGCTAGTTGATGGAAAGGTACATAATGCACTCTGAGCAAGGACATAGTAGATCTCTTAAGAGTTTCATTTGGAGTTAGATATTGTTTTTTTTTTTTTTTTTTTTAAAGATTTTTTATTTATTTATTTGACAGAGAGAAACACAGCTAAAGAGGGAACACAAGCAGAGGGACTGAGAGAGGGAGAAGCAGGCTTCCCGCTGAGCAGGAAGCCCGATGTGGGGCTCGATCCCGGGTCTCCAGGATCATGACCTGAGCTGAAAGCAGTCGCTTAACCAACTGAGCCACCCAGGCGCCCCAGATATTGGTTTTAAGGCCTTATGACTACATGAAATGAAGAGAGATAAGTCACTTTTAATAGGCATGTCTCAGCCCCTGCAAAAGCATCATAATTGGTTGCTATTTGCTCTCCCAGTAGAGATATTTTTGGAATTGCTACGTCTTTAACAAGGTGGAAATATTTTATTTGGTCGTTAATCCTAGATCTAGGCCACTGTTTAGCAGATGGGTATGTAGGCAAGCAGGAAACATTCTACTTTACATTAACCTGGAATGACTCATACCTAAAAGCACTAACCTGACAAATGATGAGTATTGATGTATGTTATGAGAGGAGATTTTACTCATGTTATTTAATGAATTAACTGTGAGTGCTCTTCACCAGGGTGTAAGGACAAGCATTAATTGTCAATGACTTCCCATTAATGTAAATTTGTCCAATTAACTCATCTTTCAACTATGAGCCTTTTATAACTTTGTTTCTACTATCTAGACCTTAGACTAGGTTCATGAGGTCCTTGTCATCGCAAATGATTTTCTATGGTAAGCAATATTCTGTTACGGTTCAGGAGTTTTGGTTTCCTGGGCTGTACTTCAGACAGCTTTGAAAAGTAGCAATATCTTTTTTGCTTATAGGTAATAAATAGTAAAACTATGACATGAAGATACATTGCCTTGTGAGTTGCCTATTTGTTGTGATATAAGAAACAATGGTTTTTACTAAAAGGGACATTAAATGCTCACAATGCAAATATGCAAATTCATTTACAAGAACTTCCTCTATAATCAAGACTAGAACGTGTTATTTTTGCCATTGTGTTAAATGGTAAGATGACGGTTAAAAAATTATGCAACTGTGGAATAAATCATGGCATCTCCTGCATTATTATTTAAATATTGTCATGTAACATTTTGCTTTCTATCCTTTAACCATTAATTAATGTTATCAATAGAAGCCATGGAAAATTGTTTTGTTTTTTTTTATCAAGAGTTTGCAATTTGAATAACATAATCTACCACCTAATGGTGGTCAGGATATCTAACTCCTACATTGTTTTTATTCTAATATCAGTTAGAACTCTATGTTACTAGCAATTTCAATAACAGAAGAATCAACTTTTAAACTGTGCAGAAGTTCTCTAGACAGCTTTTACTTAGATACAAGGTAAGAGACATTCTCTCAATGTCCATGGAGAAATAGATTCTAATGTGCAGTATCATATTAAATTAGAGGAGGAACAAATTAGTCCACAGGTGCCATAAATGGGTTAGGTGTTTCCCTAATGCTGTATGAGGCTTTTGAAAGACGGTTTTATAGACTAAGCAAAGCCAAATGCATACACAGGAGAAATAGTAGTGGGACTTTATTTAATTTAAAGTTACATTACATGAGAAGACTCACACACTGAAATGGGAAGAATGGCCTTGGGCAATAGTTCCCTTGTATTAATCTAAAAAAATCAAAAATATCTTGTAGGAATTTGAATGCACACACAGTTCTTATTAATTTTCATGCATCATTCATGGAGAAACAATAAGCAAAAGGAAAGAAAGGAAAGGAAGTGAAGGAAGGGAAGGAAGGGGAGGAAGGGAAAGGAATGAGGGAAGGAAGGAAGGAAGACAGAGAAAGAAAGAAGGAAACCATGTCAGTAATATGTGTTGGTTTAAAAAGCACAAGGTATTTGGTCATACTTTAGTTTTTGGAGCTACAAAATCCAGTTCCAACTTTATTTTATTCCTGATGATCAGTGTTTGGGACCAGTTGGAAATTCCTCAGACTCATTACACCATTAACTACTAGGACCAAAATATCATGTTATTTAAACTTTTTTATGAATAACAATTTAATTATATAATATATACTATGTTTCTAATACGACTGTGGAAAACTATGAAATATGGCACATTGTAGCAGTTAATTTCAATTACCTAATATTCCAGTCATTTTCTTAACAAGAGACTTGCTCAAGGGTCTGCTGAAACACTGCATATCCAGCAATTAACTGTGTACGAATTGATCCAGTAGTAGCATGTTAAAATTACCTTAACCATTCTGTTCAATACCTAATTGTATTTTCTGTTGATATCAGTGTTCTACCTAGAAACAACTGGTGCTTTAAAATAACTTTTGCTGTGGAAAGAGTGGTAGATTGCAATACTGGCTAATTGTGATTTTACATTTGAGAAGGTGGTGGTGAGAACAGAAATACAGTGGGGAGGAAACAATGCTCAAGTTCACAGGTGTAGCGAATGCAAAGGTCAGAGTCATTTTAATGTATTACTCAATTATTCTTGTGAATTGCACTTCAAAGAGGTTTTTCAGAGTAATTAGGTAACTGAAGGGGTGAATGCAGAGTAACTGGCTATGTTAGCACTGGAAAAAAGTAGAATTATTTTCCCATGTGCAGTGTGGTGTATTTGCATATGATTATTCTCTATTCTTAAACTACTAAGACCTACTCAATCTCACCCAATGAAAATGGCACGCCCTTAGAAATTTATATTCTGATATGTACATGCACCTACTTTTCTCTTCATTATTACTTAGGTAGTTTTCTGCATACTCATTTATGAAACACCATGAAAATAAAATCCACCTTTAGGGACATTGTATCAGATCCATCACTCACAGCTCCTGTTATTTTTAATTCCTCAAAGGAAAATGCCTTAAATAATTCATTTCTTAGACGGACAGTAGAGTGGGATTGATAGGCTGATAGATATAGCAGGAGGAGAAAAAAACCCAGCTCAGAAGACGAAATGAAAGCCAGCAAAGCCACGAGCACTGATTAAAACATTTGGACACTCTGAGTGACCTTGAGAATCCTGAATGACTTTTTATAACGCGATGATGACATTTGAAATGCTTTCCAAGGAATAAATGAAACACTCAATTATGTTTCCTTTAATCTGCTGATATTGTGATTATGTTCTGGCAGAATGATGGCAATTAATTACATTAGGCCAACGAACATCTCCATGCCTATCATATACACACTCAGAACAAGTCAGGATTTCCCCAGCTGTGCCCTTGGCCTGGTGGGCAGACTGCCAGTTATCTCTCTGACTCTTCTTCGACCACCGAGCAAGCCCCATCCAGAAACTCTGGGGTAGCAGGAAATGAGTGCATGCTCTTTCGCCTCTCTGGTCTATCCCAGGATCCCACCTCAAAATTTTAGAAAGACTAAAATTATGATGATTGTAAAAGGCATTTCTATTTATCCGTGAGTATATATACATCCTTGTTATAATCTCTAATTATAGATGACATTCAAATGCATGGCCCTTCAAGTTAGTATCTGCACAAGTTTGAGTGCTTGAGAGCTGCAGATGTGATGGTTTTCTACATTTTTCTAAGTTTCATAAAGTCTAGTGAGTTTCCAAGGGAAATGAAATAGCTTTTCTTGCGTAGTATTCCAAATATAAAAGCAATCGCCCATAAGATCTTTTCTTTCGTTTTTCTTTTTCTTTTCTTTCTTTCTTTTTTTTTTTTTTTCTGGTAAGATTTACAACTCAGTTTACTTCATTGGTAGACCTCAGGGTTTCTTTATCTCGTGCCTGCAACTGTCATTACTGCCTTTCTCTTAGTGTCAGATGGCTTTCACTCTGTCACTGAAATGACCTAGAAACAGTCCTGTGGAAGTAGATCCCATAAAGTAATGTTTCCATGCCATGTATTGATGTCCTGAAACTAGACAGAATGTCAGTATTGTAGACATAACTGTATAATAGAGCTAAAAAGTATTCCATTGCATGGAGCACTGGGTGTGGGGCACAAACAGTGAATCTCGGAACACTGAAAAGACAATAAATAAATAAATGAATGAATGAATGAATGAATGAATGAATAAATAAAAGCTAAAAAGTGTGTGCATGATTCTAAGATAACTTGTTACTGCTTTTTAAATATATTGACTTGAAAACTAATTAAATTAATTAATTTTAAAGATAAGATATAACTTCCTTTTGATGATTAAAGTAAAAATTTATTTTAAATTGTGATAATATGTATCTTATGGTCTACCCTGAAGAGGGTCATTTTATCACCTCATTTGGAAATGACTATTTTTTATCGCATTGGTGATTTTGAGAATACAATTTATTTAATTGTGATACATCTCTGAGTCTCTCTATGAACGATTACCTATTAAAAAGTTTATCATATTTTCTATCCATATTTTCATGAAAGAAATAATGATGTTGCAAGGAATGTACTAGTATTCAAGTTGCTGATGTATATGTATTATGAAGAAAAAATTTTATCTATATTTAGCTGTGCTTAACACTTATAATTCTGCCGTAATGAAAGAGTGTATAATTACTTTCAGCCTTCTTAATGTACATGAAACAATCAGGAAATTTTCTGTATATTCAAACTTCTAGGATGAATAAAATGTTACTTTTCGTTTTAAAAGATACTGAAAAATATTGAGGGGAAAACGCTTACTTTTAGTTCAGCTAAACTCCCTACAAGTTTAAAGAGGGTTGGAACCCAGATAATTTTATTTCTATCCATTTCCATTTTCCTTCCTGCCAAGACCCTTTGTGAGGTTATACTTGTCATGCACTTAAACTTCATTCAAATTTTTACTTATAGTCTTTTATTAATGATGCTTCCATTGCTGATACATAGAATAATCATGATATTCACAGGGGAAATAAGACTTCAGATTGTATAGTTTTATATCATTCTTCTTGGACCACATAGTTTATTTCTAGTATTCTTTTTTAAACTTTCACTTCTATCTTAGGTATCATGATAGCACTGCTCATGAATTGTTTGCATTTGGCAAGGAAATGAGACACAAGTCTTATTAGATAAAGCTGTTCTCCGCAGGATGTCAAGTGAGCTGCACAGAGCAGTACGGAGTGTTGGGAAACCCACATAGCTGCAGGCAGACCAGATTGTTGGCCACTGACCAGAGACATAACGAGTCACACTATTATAATTACGCGCACACAGATCTCGGCCACACTCAGGATTCTGTCCCAGGAATGTGACGCTTTCTGCCAACCCACACTATGAGGTCATCCCTGATCCATTGCTCCCTACCCCCAGCACTTGCCAGAAAAAGGGTCCAATTTCCTCTCCTCTTTAAACACCCACACTATGGTACTTGTACCTCATGAATAGCTCTGATGCCCTTCTTTCTTTGCTTAGAGACATCTGTTGATAAGCTTCGGATTCTTGTTACCCTTTTCCATAATCACCCCTTTTTTCCCCCTTATCCTTGATTTCTTTCTGCCTCTCTCAGCATGCCAGCCCTGTGGTTTCTGTTTCCCTGTCTCTACGTGGTGATCTTCACCATATCATCAAACCATAATTGGCTTCTGCCGCTGGATATTTTCACGCTAATCATTCGGCTTTATATGTATCTTTATCAATGGCCACTGTAGAAGTCTGTTCTCTTTCACACTGAGAGCCATCGTCCCTCTCCAAGCTCTCATAATTCCAGGAATGGCTTCCCAAGTTTTTATATCACTTTAGAGTTGTTATTTGTTGTTTTGCAAGTTGTGTGCTCATAAAGATTCATTCAGCGAATATTTAAGGTCTTGGGTTAAAAATGCTTTCCATATGGGGGTTCCTAGGTGGCTCAGTTGTTAAGCCTCTGCCTTCAGCTCTGGTCATGATCCCGGAGTTCCAGGATAATGGAGCCCAGAGCCCCGCAACAGGCTCCCTGTTCAGCGGGAGGCCTGCTTCTCCCTCTCTCACTCCTCCTGCTTGTGTTCTCTCTCTAGCTGTGTTTCTCTCTGTCAAATAAATAAATAAAATCTTTGTAAAAAATGTTTCTCACATGTCACAGGCCGTGAAAGCTGTTGAAAGATGATTCTTAAAAAATTCAACACACTTTTAAATTTTGACCAACATTAAATTTTTAAAAGACACTTTGCTTTCACCAATTAAGGTTGTGTTAGTTACACGTGCCATAGTGATTTTTCTTATCTCAGACATTTTAAAATATCCCTAAGCTCTAAAATATCATATTTGATATCGCATAAGGATTTTCTTCATAAATGCTCTTCATTTTCTGACTTTTTTTCTGCCATTGCTGTCCTTACATAGCATTTATCAAGGACTAGCAGATGTGAAATACCTCATAGCACAAGTCCTTGCAGACTGAGAGTTCATATTTTAAGTAAATCATGGGAATTTACCATTATTCTACTAAATATGGAGAGAACCAATCAAAATGAAAGGTGATAGGACCTAAATCGATTCCTGTTAATTTCTGCCATGTCAGTAGTGTGGGAGCATTGTTCTTGCACATGCAGTACAATCTTTCAGATTTCCAGCATCATAACTTTGTGCTCTGAGTTAGTTGTTTTGGATTTGCCAGGCTATGTTCAAGTTCATACATGGGCTTCCCTGGAAACATCTCCCAAGTAGATAGCTGCACATGATTTAGGGAAATTATAGTCTTCCTAAAGGAAAAGTCAATGAGAATGTACATTGAGAATGTATGCAGTGAACATATTTTATCACTGAATGTTTGGAAATTATAAAAAGGGAGACTCATAACGGTGCTGTGTGCACTAAGCCTAGAGTACCATACATTTTTAAATGGACAATTCTGATCTGCCATAGGGTAAAGATTAAAGAGCAAAAGTAACTCGGGTGGTAAGAGAACTGTGAAATATGTTGACTAAAAGTCCTGTAAATATGTATATGTAAATATAAATGGGTTTTAAATATATGTCCCTTATTCACCAGGGCTCCAAAGCAAAAAGGTGTCTATAGAAGGCAATGTTCTTACACACATTATTCAAGCCAGTTTCAAGGAATGATGGTTTTTTTTAGTGAGGATGAGAATGCAGAGAACAGTCTTGGGACATCAAGTCTATGTAGGGGTGACATAATGTTAAAATCACTGATGACATTAGTCTTTCTATGTATCTGGGCTTCCTAGTTCTTGCAAATGCCTTTAATTGTCAGCAATGCAAGGATCTTCTATCACATATTTGTCATATTTTTTGTTTTTTTAATTATTTATTTATTTATTTGACAGAGAGAGAGATCCCAAGTAGGCAGAGAGGCAGGCAGAGAGAGAGAAGGAAACAGGCTCCCTGCTGAGCAGAGAGCCTGATGCGGGCCTCGATCCCAAGACCCTAAGATCATAACCTGAGCCGAAGGCAGAGGCTTAAACCACTGAGCCACCTAGGCGCCCTGTCATGGTTTTAAAGATATTTTATTTCATGGCTTCAATTTGTGTCCTGATATTTGTGGTAGTAGCTAGACTTAGAAAAGATACGGAAGTGCTTTCATAGTTGAAATGGCTATGCCTCTGAAATGCACCCTGACTCTTTACATTTGTTTGATTTCATTTATTTTCCTATCTTGTCCCTGGCAAGCTTTTACAAGAGGACACTCTAATTTTGTAAGTCTCATATTAAGGTCCTTTCTCATAATTTTAAAATTATATTGGTAACTGACATTATTTATTTCATATTTATGTCCCAAGCTGTTATTGTAAGTCTCCTAGAGTTTGAGAGGGCTCCTTTTTACATAAATTTACTTCCTCAGTATCCCTCCCATCTCCTCCCCAAGCTGCCACCCATTTGCTCTGTCAGGAAAACATCCATTCATTGGTCACTGACTAGGACAAACGGCCCTTTCCCTGACCTTGCTGAAACCTGTTCAGTCATTATTTCTTCCCTACTCCCTTATATCTAGATCCACAATCATTTCATTCCTTAGTACATTTTATCATGAGGATTTGTTTACAGTGCCATCTCCTCCTATAAATAGAGTTGCACGATTCAAGTATATATTATTCAACTTCGTGAGTAGTACCACATTATATATAACTTAAGCAAAGTCCTCCATACATGTAGACTTGGAATCCTAACTAGTAGTGTGGGAACATGGGAGCGTGTGTCCAGACTGAGTCTAGATGGGAGACGTTGGCCTGCTTTCCTTCTGTCAGATTCAGCTCTGTGGGTGCTCGTGTTCTGTCCAATGACTCTAATTCACCATGTGATATATGGAACAATGGGAAATTTTAATATACATTGGCCCCTAAATGCCAGACTCCCGAGGCTCAATGACGAGGGAGGCAGAGTGACGGTTTTTAATGCTGGAGTAAAACTACCTCTATTGAATATATTGAAATGCTCTATTAATCTCCATAATTGTTATAGCCCTAAGAAGTACTTAAAAATAATTTTGATTAGGGGCGCCTGGGTGGCTCAGTTGGTTCAGCGACTGCCTTAGGCTCAGGTCATGATCCTGGAGTCCCGGGATCGAGCCCCACATCAGGCTCCCTGCTCGGCGGGAAGCCTGCTTCTCCCTCTCTCACTCCCCCTGCTTGTGTTCCCTCTCTAGCTGTAGTTCTCTCTGACAGATAAGTAAATAAAACCTTTTTATTAAAAAAAAAGAATAATTTCTGCTTTACTTACCAATTTTTAAAATCTACCACCCCTCAGATTCAACTCCTCTGTGCACTGAGCATATGACAAGTGTGTCACACATATCTGTTACTGAATGCCTCAGTGACATATATGTGTCCAAATTGAAGAATCGTGATTCGGATGGCCATTTGTCTTAGTCTGACCATGACAGTTCTGTTTCACACCAGTTGTTTTGGTAAAAACATTAATAGTGCCCTCTTTCATTCTTAAAGGTATCTCAGTGTGGAGGATATTATAAGGTCACCATCAGTATAATTATATTTGAAATTACTTCTGTAACTAATTTGAGAACTGACATGCACGATGTGGTAGGAATAAACAATGCTCAGTCAAAAGACGTGGTAAGACTTGCCTAGTGATGTTCATTGCACTTGACCTCTGCCCTCTCCCACTTGTCAGCTCCTTCCTTTTCCTTACATAGTGTAGAGATAAACACCATTACTTTTCATGCTGAGATAACACTCCATCACAGCATTTTTCTTTCCACTTTAAACACTTTAGAAATCTCCCATCCAGTCATCCAGTAGCACTTAGCCTTTGGCTTCCGGAATGTGTTCTGACATTTGTTCTCCTGTCCTCAGTTCTGGGTCTGAATCTGACCTACAGAGCCTATCAGTATTCCTTCCCTGCGAGGTTCTGCATCCAGAAGCATCTTTAGTGCTCCATTTGCCATCTTTAAAACTAATATTAAGGTAATAACATTGACACATGAAGCTTAACCTTATAAAGGAATTCCTTATAAAAGAATAGGTAATAATGTGCTGATAAGCAAGAAGGGAAGCAACATTCCTGATATATCAATTAGATGGAGAGTAGAGAGAGGAGACACAAAGAGGAGAGAAGGATGGCAGAACAATCATGCCGGCCCAGTGCTGAGAGCAGAGAGGACTGTCAAAAGGGAGGAGCAAATTGGGCACCCTGCAGAGCCTCCTTGCTTTTTTCCACTTTGCATGTGAGGTTCCTCAGGAAGGTTAGATATAAATCTAAAACTACACCAAGTGAGCAATAAACTCTCTAGCTGAGTTGCCATAAACACATCATAATGTTATAAAAGAAAACCTGAAATATTTAAAAATTCATATATATTTAATTATATGCATACTCGGTTATATCCTGCTTAGAAATCGGGTGGTTCACACAAATAATTATAGTGAGTATTCTTTTCCCTATCATGCAAAAAAGTACATTTCTGGAGTCTGTTGTAGGACGGGCTAAGGAGGTCTGGAAGAAGCCGAAATTCTTGCATTTGTGATTCTAGGGCACTCAGATGAAGAAAGTCTGGGGCATGATTCAGAGAATTGGCAAAAACAGCAATGTGTATTTCCTACAGGAAGAGGAGTCATGAGAAGCTGATCACCCTACAATAGCTGTAGGGTCACCATTGATTTCCCAGCTACTAATTCCAGGAACGCTATTTACCATTCCAGCGATCAATGAATACTTGCCCCTGCTCTCCCTCTCAGAACACTTGTCTTGTTACAAGTCTAAGGTCTCATGACTTCATGGAAAGACACTCTATTTGTCTGAGTTTAACATGATGGGATTTTTCATTGTGTATACTTTAGTATATATGTTTAATAGTAAGTTACATTGCAAAACAAATCTATTGGCCAAAAATTTAATTTGACATGGGCTAATTTATAATCTCTTTGGCTTGGAAAGCAGTTTAGATTCTGAAAAAATATCCACATAGGTCTTTGATTTCTTGAAACTAGCATAAGAGTATATGAGGTTATCTTCTTCAGTTCAGTTAGTGGCCTGTTGGAGTATTTCCTGGTAAACCATTATCCCCAAAGAGCAGGCTCACATTGTATTCTGAATGGCTAACATCACGCAAAGGGACAAAATAATAAAATAGGTAATGTAAGTTTTCTTTTGTTATCAGTCATTATTGTATAAAACATATAAGATTGTTTTGTTTTGTCTTAAATCAAAGGATAAATATTATTAATAGCAGAGATACCAAATTCTGATGGGAAGCATCGTGCCTATACTAGAAAATAGAGTTAATTCATTATATTTACCCAGGAGGACTTTTCTGTTTGGGCCCCACACTTCAAAGTATAAACTCCTTATTACAAAGAGATCTAGATGATAATTACCCTATTAATAACATTTTTGTATCCATCCATCATTTATCTAGAGATCAAAAATTTTAAACTCCTAAACTATGGTTAGAATATTTATTAAAGCATAAAAGCACACATTCTAATTGTTTCTGGATGTAGATAAGTTTGAATAGTTAAGGTTACAATAACAGAAATGTACAAGACATTTTAGAAAAACAAGCTCTGTTTTATGCATGTGATTATCTATGTGTTTTAGCTATTTGGTTGTTGCACATGTACGAAATACAGCATTTGCTACTTTGCATGAAATATTTAAATATAGGTGACAAATTCACTGAAATCCATGATTTCTTTCAATATTACTTCAATAATATCCTTCTGTGCATCCTTTAATTATCAGCTTATAAATGTGCAACTTTATGTACATCCCGGAGCCTGCCACCTTATAAGAATGTGCATCATTATATTAGTGGATAGGGATTATTCACATCACTAAAGAGACATTCATAAATATTCTTAAATTGTGATGGAAAGTACACAATTGACCCTTAAGATACCTCTTTTAGTAATTGAGAAATAATGAAAAGTTGTCCTCAGGTACAGAAATAAGATAAAAAATTCGGAATTGCGTCTCTGTATGTGTTTTAAAGGACATATATAAAATGATCACATTAATTTTTGTGAATTAAAGAATTAACTGGAGGAACTGCCAGTTATTTCTCAATTTAAAACCAATTTAGAATCTTTTTAATATAGATAGGCAATATTCCTGCTATAACTGCAGATTTACAATAGCAAGTATCCACTTTACATTGGTGCTAATTGAACTGATATTTACATTTCTGAACATTTGTTTCTCATTAGCCAAGAAGAGATTGAGGTGTGGTTTTCCTTCAATAATTGTTTTCATTGAATTGCAAGTATTTATTAACTCTCAGTGTTAAGGGGACACAAAAACATCAGCCATCATTCCTGAGCAGAACTGACTTCTCTCAGCTCTGTTCAGGAGAGCATTATCTTATCTTATTTCTCTAGGTAAAAACATCCCCATAGTGAAGAAAGACTGTACATTTTCTTCATTTTGACTCTGTACACAGCGAATGGTATTCTAAATGACATGTCATTTGCTCAGCGCTTTCTTAATATTGTGTGATCTGTAATTCAGTTAAAACAGTTTAGAGCCATTGCGAAGACACAGTGGACAAAACAAATGATGAAGCCTTATATCCAAAATATGTTTTTTTGAGATTGTCCTGAACTCATCTTTCAGTCTGTAATGGCCTTTCTCAAGTTGGTAACACTGATAGTTAGGTTTTACTTTGACCCTTCCATTTTATGAGAGTCATAATTTTATCTTTCTCTTTCTAAATATCCTCTCCATAGACTTAAGCTTTTTTTTTTTTCCTTTCAAGTGAAAAACCAAAGCTTTTCTCAGGATCAGATTTGTATATGGGTTACAAATTAAATCTCACATGATATTTCATGGACCATTATTGCTACAATGAACCAAAAAGAACCTAAGTTTGCATTCCATTTAAAGTTCATCTGATGCTTTTGAAATACTGTATTAAAATTGTTGATTTCATTAGACAGTGCACAGCACAGAGAAAATTAATCGTTAAATTTTTAAATTTCTATTCATTAATAGATGTATACCATTATTAGTATTATCGTATCTTTCAGGTTAATCTAAAACTGAATTTCAGCCTTGGCTGCCCCTTGAGCAACATCGGAAGTCTATCAGTATTTGGCTGCACCACCTGAGAAGGTGATGTACCTGGTCTGGGAAGGGGTAGGAGCATCTGTGCTGATCATTTTGAAAGGTCCCTAGACGCTGGAATTCTAACAGTGCCTGACTAGGGCTCCAAGAGTAGCACACACAAAAAAACAAAAACAAAAACAAAAAACAAAAAACAAAAACCTCTTAGAGAACAGTTGGAAAATAGAAGCTCCTGCCACACTGATCACCCATTCCCCTTAGAACTTTTTTCCTGGGGTAATTTTTTTTTTTAATCAACTTCTTCATTTGGGGGCAATGCTGTGGGGAGCACTAACCAGGCAGAAAGCATTTGCACCTCAATGTTGCTTCTTCTGCTAAATAACAATGCTGTTTCTGAGTTGCTTGCTTAATTAAAGTCCAGGTGATATCAGAATGTATTTATGTGAGGACTTTATTTGGGGTCTACACTGCATGGCACCACAACCTTTTTCCTGTTTACTTTAGATCCTTACAAGAGCAGAAGGGTAAAAAGTTCTCCTCGGAAGAGTTCTTTCAAAGGTTACGTGATTGCCAAGCAACTAAACTTCTTTGCAGAATATAAATTTATATTTCAAGTATAAATTTTAATTTTCTAAAAGTGATTTCCATCCGCATTTTGGCTTCAGGCTTCAGGATGAATCACTGTGCCCAGAGCAGAATCTTTGTCAAGGATAAAGCAAAGCATCCAAAAGAGCAACAGGAATCATCGGGGAGCCCTCTGGCTCCAGGTCTCCTTAGAGAAGTAGAACATAATGGAACAAAACTCCTGAATGCTGAAAAGAGTTGCAGGGTCACAGATACATACTTTGGGGGGCAATATGAACAGTTAGGATGAAATTCTTGTAGAGAACCATTAGAATATATTTTGGAATAAAATTTTCTCACCTTTGTTCAAAATAAATACATTTTGTTCAAGATAAATACCCTTAAGTACTAAATCTCATGAGAAAATTACTTTAAAAATACAGATGTATGGTTCCTTCCTTGACATTCTGCTTTACTTGCTCTGGAGTGCAGAGTGGGCACTGGGGTCTTCAAAAGCAACCAGGTAATTCTCATATACAGCAAGACCGAGACACCACTGAGCTATGTCTTACCCAGTTTATTAAATTAGAATCTCTGGGTGAGTGTAAAATCTTGTAGTTTGCATATTATAAGAAGTACTTCAGATACTTACCCACCCAAAAATTCGGTAACCACTGGTTTTCCCATGTGGTATTTTCTTCTAAGAAATTTTGACTCTATTGTTAGACTATTTTGTCCTTGGTTCAATGATTCATGTTTTAGGTATAAATACTTATGGCACTATTTTTTTTTCTTATTTAACCACCATCTGTGTTTATTCACTATGTGTAGGTTCAGGCATATACGAGGCATTCTTGTTGCCTCTTACCTCTCCATTTGGATTAAGTTAATATGATAGAGCAGAAGTATTTTATAATTTTACAGATGCTACTAAATGGTTTGGCACTATTTAATCAATTTCTGAGATGTAGAGGTAAGCCACTTAAAACATCTCAGAAAGCTAAGTCTGACAATTACTGTCTATCTAGCCTTGGATAGGCTTCTCAACTGAGCTATCTTATATGTGAAATGGTAGGGGTTTTTTGTTTGCTTGCTTCTTAAAGGGGGAGGGCGAGGTATAGAGGAAGAGGGAAAGAGAGAATCTTAAGCAGGCTCCATACCCAGTATGGAGTTCCATGCGGGGCTTGATCTCAGGACCCTGAGTTCACGACCTGAGCTAAAATCAAGAGTCTGATGGTTAACTGGCTTAGCCACCCAGACACCCCTGGAATGGCAGTTTTAATGTCCATCTCTTAGAGTTGTGATTTGGGTAAGGCAATAATACAAGCTAGCACTAGGTATGGCTAATTATGTTTGCAAATGAAGAACTTCCATTTACAAGGTCATTTTCATATCAAAATCTGTGGTTTTTCAGTTAAATATGTCCAACACATTATTTGTATCCCCACAAAGAATTTATATGTAGAAGATGTCCAAAGTGTGTTTTTTGATTCTCTAGTTTACAGTGATTAAATGATTTGGGAAAATGAAGAAATTCAGCAATCAAGAGAATTGAGTGTGAATCCTTGATCCAGAATTAGGAATTTTGTCTTTTCATGTTTCCATTTTTTATTTTGTGTGTGTATGTGGTCCTTTGTTTTGGTGAGGAGTGGGGAAATTTTTTCTTATTCCTTTTTCATCTACCTTTCTCCAAATTGGTCATCTGTTACAGTGGGAAAACTGTTAGAAGGATATTTTGAAAGCACCTAGTGCTTTAAGACAATTCCTAGTAAAATGTGTATTACTTGGAAAAAGGATGGTTGACTAAATAGGATAGCTTGGATTAAGTTTTATATAGTATTACTGTTTGTTTTGAAGCATGTAATGATGGAATAATCTCTTTTTCTTTTAAAATATGGAGAAAAACTGCTTATTTTCATAAAGAATATTAGCAAGCTATACTTCACCATTTTGCTGCAAATTTTTCTGAAATGTGAGCCTAATACATGTTTGGACCTGAAAGATTTTTTGGTCCCAGCTGGCAATAAATGGGGAATATTCCTTAGATCACTAATTACTGTGTTGGTTTATAGCATAGTTGTAGAGGCCAATATTGACTTTCACTGCATGTTTTTTTCATATGCAGTGTGATGTTTTATTGATAAAGAATGTAAGCTGAGATGTTTTATCTTAGCATAAAAAAATTGATGAGCCAACAACAATATAAAGTTTGTTGGCACTTTATGGGTTCTTCCTGTTCCCATGTAAGATTCTTCTGTTATGAAACATGTAAAAGTTCAATAATCCCCAGAAGTGCAACTGGTCAGCATTTTACAGTAAGAGTTATTTGATATACCTGATCTATTCGATCATAATAAATACATGCATAGATAGACATAGAATAAATAGAGAAGCAATTTGGTTACTTGTCATAGAAAGTTTGACTTAGTTGATAATTAAGACTGAGTTAGAATTATGAATAACCTATACTTGGTTAACCATAAATATTCATAGGATTTCCAGAATATGTTTTATTTTGGCAATGCTTATATTTAGAATGCAGTAACACAGCACCCCCTTCCCCCATAAGCAGTGAAAATGTGAAATGGAAGGTCAGGACAGGACTGGGTGAGTATCTTCAGAATCTCCTGCATTAAGATAAGAGACAGAGACAAAAAGGAAAGAAGAGGGATGGAGGATGGGAGAGAGACAGAGGAAAGGAGAGAGGAAGAGAGAGACAAAGAGAAAACAGGGGGAAAGTATTTTAAATATTTTGTTTAATGGTAGCATGATCAGAATTAGTCTGTTGTGTTCATAAATGACTCTTTAGACGGGGAGCATTCACTTGAAAATAGTTTTTTGGATGTCAACTGTATACCATTAACTGTATGCCAAGGGGGAAAAAAGAAAAAATATAAAAATTCTGAGGCTTCCTCTATGTCACAGGAAGTTAAACAAGTCAAGGTAAGTTTATGTCTCTTTTATGGAGTCAATGAAAATGAAACATATATCTCTGAAAATCAACATGTATAATTTTCACATTCAAATTGGTATATAGAGAAATGTATTCCTTTATGGACCAAGTGATTACTTATTTGTATGTTTGGTATTTATGTAATTACTATGTGTCAGGCACATTTCCTACTATTGAGGGTACAGTGGCGACCAGAATAAGCAGATGGCCTATCCTTATCCCTGTTGGTACAAGTAGAGTACGTGTGTGCAAGGACGGAGGGAGGGGGAGAGAGAGCAATTCAAAGGCATTAGACATGAATCTATAGAGTTTATCACCAGTGTAGCTGGTTTATGACATATGACATGCTGTGAAAATGGTCCACATTTTTTTACTTGTTTTATTGTCTGTCTAATTCTATCCTTTTTTTTTAATGTCTCCGTAGTCATATTTGGTGACATAACACTTTATGATTCTCTAGGATCAAAAAGTTTTGTTATCCAACTAGATCTAACTGAGTTAATTTAGCAGTAGTTTGATTAAACATTGAGTGTATTGAAAGAGAAAAAAATAATAAGTCACACACACACACACACACACACACACACACACAGCAAAGCTGAGTAGATAAAATGTTCTCCATTTATCTTCAGAAAACTTTGTTGCCCATCCCAGTGCATCCCATCTACAAAGGAGATTTGAACTTTCTTATCTTGGAAAATAACAAGAGAAGCTGAATATAGAATTATCATAAATGATTTCAAGTGCGATTCTTTGCCACAATTAAGAAAATTCTTTCTCTTGGCTCCAAATGTCTATTGCCATTATAAATTTTGATTCTCCCTGTGGAAAAAACAACAAATATTTTCTGTCTAGTTCATGTGTAAATATGAGAACTGTTTACAGAAATATTACATATTTACTTTGTCTTGATCAAGATTAGCAAGAATGTTGTGGCACCATGAACTTAGCTAGTATATTTAAGTCCCTAATGCAGTGCTCATATATGACTCGTGCTGGTGAAATTATGGACTGTCATTCTTATATATTCTTTTAGGACTTACCGCCATTGACCTCTAGGATGTTTTCAGTGGCTGACTGCCTTCTACAATGTTTCCAGTCCTCTTTTGTCTTGAATCGTGTTTAATGAAAAGAAGGAATTCTATCCTACATGTTCTGTTGAGAAGAGAACTTGAAAAGTACTCAGTTCTGGTTTTGGATCATTCTTTGAAGTCCTATTTTCACAGGCAGGATAGTATTCTTTTTTGAGTGTTAAAAATAGCAACCCATACTACCTGCCACTTTGTACCTGTAAGTGGAGGTTTAGAAAACCTTTTGACGTCATTTAATGAATCAATGCTGAATTAATGAAAGGCCTGTAACTTTTTCCACAGCCTGTCTATCGCTGTGGCCCACCACATATTTGCCATCTCTTTGCTTATTGATTTGGAACATCTCCCTTTCTGTGAAAGGAGACATCTTCAAGGTACCCACATTCCCATATGCTAGATTATAACAATGCCTTGATGCAAATGTGGAAAGTACCTGAGGATTAACACTATGATATGGTAGCAGTCCATTGGTAAACAGGATGAATGAATTTTGTAAAATCAGAGAGATTCGGTATCAAATAAAAACATAGGGAATATGGGGCGCCTGGGTGGCTCAGTTGGTTAAGCGACTGCCTTCAGCTCAGGTCATCCTGGAGACCCAGGATCGAGCCCCATATCAGGCTCCCTGCTCGGCGGGAAGCCTGCTTCTCCCTCTCTTGGTCCCTCTGCTTGTGTTCCCTCTCTAGCTGTGTCTCTCTCTGTCAAATAAATAAAATATAAAAAAAAAAAAACAACATAGGGAATACATTATCAGTTTAGGAAATAAAGTAGCTATGGTGTGATCTTTTGAATAGCACTATGTATGAATCAGGATTATGCTCTTGTTTGAGTAGAACTTTCCATTAAATTTCTTGGATTTATGTCAGGAAATAACAAAGTGCATTTATCAGCTTAGGAGGTTTGCTAACTTCTGCATTCAGCATTAAGTTTAGTTAGCCGAAGTCTACAATTAAGCAACAAGACACAACAACAGGCTTTGAATTTTAATGGCAATTGGCAAGATGATGAATTATAATTAAACCAGTAGTGATGACGAATTACTTTCAGATTTAAACTGTGTGTGGACTAACCAACATAAAAAAAAAATAGTTTATGGCTTTCTCTATTGAGATATAGCTTTCTGTATGGATATATACAAATAATTTCTATATAGTTCTTTAAAAACCAAGTATTTCATGTCCTTGAGCAACTTTCAAGAAATTGTCATCCAGTCTTCTAATTACAAATTAACTAAACTTGCAGATTTTTTTCAGGACAATAAGAACTCCACTTCCTCATCTCTGTATCTCCCAGCCATTGGGAAGTTTATGCCCATGGTAACTATTCACTCAGTACAGCTGAAAATGTTTCTTAAGTGGGAATCCAGCTTTATTTCCGTCACAAGGTAAAAGGAAAAGTATCTATAAAAGAACAGCAGACCTGCTCTATATCTGTCTTTTACAGGTACTTATCACACCAAAGCTTGCCATTCTCAAAAGTATTTTTGTATAAAAATAGTTTAGAATCATGGTTGCATTTATACTTTAAAAGCAAATAAGTTTTAATGCCATACTTATTTGGAGAGATGCAAAAGGGTCTGTGTCATATGTGTAATATTCTACCTCCTCCACAAACTGGCCCTATACAGCCATCCTCAGTGATAGCAGGATTGGAAAACAATCCCTGTTATGGTTGCCAGGCTAGACCTCTACTCAGGACAGTGAGGCCAGGTTGTCAGGCTAGACTCCCACTGCCAAGACAATGAATCCAGGTTACCAGGTTAGACCTGTACTCTAGGACAATGAACTCTTTTTTCCGGACTTGCCCGTATTCCCAGGACAGCGAACCACTGCTTCTCTGCTTTCTTTCTGGCAATGGTGTCAATGTGATCAGGCAAAATAATAATTCATTTACTTATGTAGAATTGACCAGAATTTGCAAGAAAACCTCAGGAGAACAGCACTACTGAGGATTTCTTTGTAAGCATATAGATTCCAAACCCTTTTATGAAGAACTCCACAGTCTTTGTTCATCTTAGTTTTTATGGTATAAACTCATCCCACTACTCCTACAACCCTCTCTCAGGAACTCTTGTGGCTCTCTGCTGAACCAGTTCACGTGATTCCTGGACCCAGTTCCAGGGTGGTGGTATGGGGAGAGTGCACCCACACACACACACAAGAGCAAGCGGTTCTGACACTATCTGCCCGGAAGTAGCATCAGATTCCACAGGTTACAGGCCCAATCCTTCAAGACTGCTCCTCTGCGCCTCACTGGAGACCCTAGGCCCAGATTCCCACAACCTCCTCTTTAGGTTCTTTTAATTTGCTAGAGCAGCTCACAGAACTCAGGGAAACACTTGCCAATTTATTAAACACATGATAAAGGATCCAAATCAACCACAGGATGAAGAGTTATATAGGGCAAAGGAGGGGGAAAGGGCCCAGGATTCTGGGACCTCCATGCATTCACCAACCTGTAAGCTCTCTAAATCCAGTCCTTTGGGATATTTTTAACTTTAAATTTATTTTATTTTTTCAGTGTTCCAAGATTCATTGCCCATGCCCCACACCCAGTGCTCCATGCAATACATCCCCTTGGTACCCACCACCAGGCTCTCCCATCCCTCTGCCCCCTGAATTACCCTACTTCCCATTTACTTTCCTTCTCCTACTGTCTTCCATATTACCCCTTATGCACCACAAGTAAGTGAAACCATATGACCTTTCTACTTGCTTATTTCACTCAGCATAATCTCTTCCAATCCAGTCCATGTTGCTACAAAAGTTGGATATTCATCCTTTCTGATGGAGGCATAGTATTCCATTGTATATATGTACCACATCTTCTTTATCCATTCATCTGTTGAAAGGCACCTTGGCTCTTTCCACAGTTTGGCGATTGTGGCCATTGCTGCTATGAACATTGGGGTACATATGACCCTTCTTTTCATGACATCTGTATCTTTGGGGTAAATGCCCAGTACTGCAATTACAGGGTCATAGGGTAGTTCTATTTTTAATTTTTTAAGTAATCTCCACACTGTTTTCCAAAGCGGCTGCACCAACTTGCATTCCCACCAAGAGTGTAAGAGAGTTCCCCTTTCTCCGCAGCCTCTCCAACACTTGTTGTTTCCTGACTTGTCAATTTTGGCAGTCCTTTTGGATTTTTATGGAGGTTTCTTTACACAGCCATGGCTGACTAAATCATTAACTGATTTAACCTCCAGCCCCTCTCGCCTCCCTGTAGTTGGGGGTTTGGAGAAGGTAGGACTGAAAGTTCTAACCCTTTACTTGTACAGTTGGGTCTTCTGACAACTCACCCCCACTCTGGGGTGTTGCCTGACAGTCACCTTCATTAATATAACAAAAGACAACTTGTCATTCTCAACACTTAGAAAATTGCAAGGGTTTGGGGAGCTGTGAATCAGAAAGAATTGAGCCTCACCAGGAATCTTCTTCTCCCAGGGAATCTGGCAAATGAAGGGCCTCTACCTCTAGTTGGTACTGCTGACATACAATCTCTGTTCCTCTTCCCTCATCATGGTGGTATCACTCTTACTGCTCCCTCCTTCCTACTCCCTAGATACCTACAAGAGACCCTTCCAAAATTATTATAATGATGTGAGGAAAAATTAAATGGTGAGACTATTCTTCTATAGAGCTAATTTTTGCTTTCTCAGGTTTCAACTACAACTGGTATTTTATTTTGAGCACCATGACTCTATGTCATAGGCAGGAACGGTCCTTGTTTTATAGATGTGGGAGAGAACTGATGCTCAAGGAGATTCAGTAGCTTGCTTAAGATCTCCCAGGGCTAAGAGGTGGTCATAGAGGTAGTCACAGGGCTACTGCTCTCCTCACCCAGTGCCAGGTGTTACAGTGAAAAAGACAAAGGTTTTGAAGTCTGTAGGTCAGTTTGATTCTAATTCGTAGTACTTATTAGGAAAAGATCATGGACATATCACTCAACCAGTAAAGACGCATTTGGAAAGCAAATTGGAAATAAAGATCCTACCTCATATATTTTTAAATTTTTTTATTATTATTATTTTTTTTATTGTTACTTAATTTTTTTTTCCAGTGTTCCAAGATTCATTCCCCATTCCCCGCACCCAGTGCTCCACGCTTTAGGTGTCCCCAGTACCCACCACCAGGCTCTCCCATCCCTCCATCCCCCTCCCTTTATATATTTTTTATGAGAATTAAATAGGATAATGTGCTAAAAAGCTTACCTCATAGTAGAAGTTAACCAGGTCTTAATAACTTTTGAAATCTTATCCTCTAGAGGATGCATCCACTGTGGGTTAGTGATGGGGTCATTCAGCTAAGACAGTTATTTATGAAATTCTTCCAACCAAAAGCCATCCTGGTGTTTGCTTCAGACTTGTATCCTCAGTTCCAATAATGAACCATAATTTATTTTTTTTTGGTGATGCTGGAAATGGATTTAAATAAGACAGATGCTCATTTGTTCCTACTGCTTCCAGAACAATTGGAGAGTGGAAGAGTTTGATGAGTGTCTGGCAATGCTGACTGGTTAATGTGCTTCAACTTGATCAGAGAAATATAATTCGCTACCTTTTAAACCACTATAAAGCCCTTGTTATCAGGCGTTCATTATTTGTAATTATATAATTTTTATTCTTTCTTTTATTGTGGCTGTTATTTCATTATAAATTAAACAAGGAGAACCCTGCAATAACACCATATGGTGTTGTGTGCAATGGATTTCACTCGGATTCAGTCAATGCTGATGGCTCCCTGCTCTTGGTTATCTGACTTGCATTTTAAAGGTGCTTGCCCCACAGGGATGTACAAAAACCAGGCTGGCTGTGAGTTCCCTGCTTCTTTCTGCGACTTACTTGATTTGTACTTTCTGTAAAGACTTTGTATGGGAATAATGTTCTTCCTTGATTCTGCTTTTTGTCCTTGTTGTCAATGTTCGCATGCAGTTAGGTCTATATCTGAGCCCAGGAATAAACAGCAAAGGTTGAATGAGGAAGCACCAGGAACATAGCATTGTAGACCCCAATGGGCAGAGACCACAAATGGATTTCCTTCACCTTGACTATGTCATTGGGAGTTTCTGTTGCCCAGTGTGACATTGGTAATGAGTTTCTAACACAAGGACAAGAAAGGTGTGAGAGAACCAGGGTGGGTCCCATGCTGCTTTTGCTTTCTGACTGTGTATATAAAAATAAATGCAGCAAAAGTGAATCAGTAGCGATTTCTTTAAAATGTGTTCTTCCTTTTTTTAAAGCCAGAGATATTTTTATCTCAACCCAGCAAGCATAATTGGAATAAAATTAGAGCATGTAAGGAATTGAATTAATCCATGGATTAAACCCATCCATTTGGCATGGCATGGTTATTATGGATCCGATCTAAGAATCAATGTTGGCCGTGTGGAACTCAGTGTGTCGTGCTGAATACTCAGGATATCAGACATCCTTTCAGTCCTCAATTCAGAAACCACGATAACAATGATTACCTGGTGAACTCAGAAATAGTTATTATGAGGAAGGTCCCCCTCTACCCAAAATTGTGCTTGATTTTTAAAGTCTTTGAATTAGCTCTAGGAAACATTCAATGGTTAATGAGTATATAGTGATAGAAAGAGCAGGGATGAGGACGTTCATTCTAAATGGCTTGGAGGATCTTGTGAGGATCTTCAGTTCTCAGTGAACAGCTTCCAGGTCAGTCTTATGGAAATGATTTACCGTACTGTGCTTGACTCAGCCATGTAGAAGCAACGCTACTGGCATTTTGGACACTTTGAAATCTGCAAATGGATATGTAGTAAGGAATGCACCTCCTATATTGAAACACTTGTAAATCATTTCATCATGGCTTTTATCCCTTTAAAAATATTCAGAATAACATACACACATGAGATATAGATGTGCATGTTATCTGTATATGTGTACGTTTTGTATCTGTAACATATAAAAAATTTATGAATTATACTTAGGATAGGAAAATAAAGGAGATTTCCCTGTAATTCAAACATGACACTAAAAAGGCCTATCTTGACATTCCTGGAGTCAGCATGCCACAGTACCACATGGGCTTTGATTTTTTTTAGTAATTACCCCAAATAACAGTAATTTACTTAAGTTTATATATAATGATTCAAGTTCATGTCTCTAAGCAGTTGACGGTGCTTATAGTAGTAAAGATCATATTGGCTTGATTCAGTTAATGAAACTAAAGTAAAACACTATACCTTAGTTTTATCACAAGTAAATGAACAGTGATTATTTTTATATTTTGTAATTATAGTGACCACAAATGGTCTTAAACTAACTAATAGGCAATTGGGATTATAAAACAGCCCAGGTTAAAATATACTGTTCCCATTGTCCAAGCATTCTTTATAAATAAACTATACAAACATAACTGGAATAATGAATTTCATAATTTCACAGGTATTTTTCAGATAATATCTTATAAAGAGATTTACTCTTTCTGGAGATGAATAAAAGTGTAGAAAGTACTTGTAAGAGAGTTTATAGAAAACAGGTCTTAGATGGCTATGACTAAGAATTACACAGTGTATTTTAAAATATAAAAACACATTTAATTTGGAATACCAAATCACAGAAATAGTAAGAGGTTGATATAACATTTTATTACTCTTACTTAAGAATTGAATTTTTGTTTTTTGTATTACCTTGGGTGACTGTTTTGTCATCAGTATCAAGCCATGTGCATGTTAAATGTAAAGAAGGACATTTTCTAGTACTATACAAGACCTATTTTTAAAAGATGACATCTTTTACTTAACAATAAGCAAATGAAGTGAATAGCATTTCGTGAAAGAGGGTATCTAAATAGCCAGAATATTTATCAGAAAACTCTCAGCATCATTCCTCATCAGAATAATACAAATTAAAATGATGAACCCCTAGTCTCTGACCAGAATGGATAAAATTAAAACAATGGAGAGCACCTATAGTTGGCAATGATGTAGAACAAAACAAAACAAAATTTCATATATTGTTTCTGGGATGCCAATTAGTACATCATTTAGGAACACTTCTTCACAAGGTCTACTAATGTTAAACAGATATACATAACAACTTCAAGAACAGCAGTGACACTTCTGGGTATATAGCAAGAGAAATGTATGTTTATTTCTACTTAAAATACATGCATGAGAATTTCAATAGCATTATTAATAATAGCCCGAAACTGAAACAACCTAAACACCAGTACATATGTAGCAGAATGGATAAAGCTCAATATATTTATATTATAGAATACCACACAGCAATGAAACCCAACAGACTAGAGTATGTATGGATGGATCTCGCAGACATAATAAGGAGCAAAGAAGTTAGACACTTAAAGGTATATGCTGAATGATTCAATATATGAAAGAATATGAATATTAAAAATATGAAATAATATTTAAAATTCAAAACCAGGAAAATCTAGTCTTTGATGAGATCAGCATGGTGGTTGCCTTTGGGGAGAGATTTTTTTTTTTTTAAATTAAAGATTTTATTTATTTGACAGAGAGAAACACAGCCAGAGAGGGAACACAAGCAGGGGGACTGAGAGAGGGAGAAGCAGGCCTCCCGCCGAGCAGGGAGCCCGATGTGGGACCCGATCCCGATCCCGGGTCTCCGGGATCATGACCTGAGCCGAAGGCAGTAGCCCAACCAACTGAGCCACCCAGGCACCCCTTGGGGAGAGATTCTTGATTAGGAAGAGGCACAAGTGAGGTGCTAAAAATGCCTTTTTTCTTGATCTGATATCTCTGTCTATGTGTCTATGTGTGTATGTGTTGTGTGTGTTTATGTGCACGGTGTCATTGTAGAGGCAAACTTCATATTTGGATGCTTTAGTACATGTAGGTTATACCACAATAGAACAGAGAAAAGGGGGTGTAAGCGAAGCCTACAACACACTTTCAGTGCTCCTTTTCACATTCATTCTTGCAGAGCTGTGAATTCTTTCTCCATTTACATGAAAAAAAAAGACATGACTGTATTTTGATGAGCTTTTCCTATGGGAGATACAGTTTCTTTTTTCAAAATTCAGCTTTAAACTTTCTTCTTACATGTTAACTCTGACTTGGTTGTAATAGCCCAACTCAGAAGCACCGACTAAACCTTGAGTGTTAACCTTCACCTTGGATATATTAATTTTGGTTCTGTTTCATAATCTTAACTTTATCATGCATTTATGCTGTTTAAATCTTAATTTATTTTCCCTCATTTCTTTTTTTTTTTTTAAGATTTTTTATTTATTTGACAGAGAGAAACACAGCCAGAGAGGGAACACAAGCAGGGGAGGTGAGAGAGGGAGAAGCAGGCCTCCCGCCAAGCGGGGAGCCCAATGTGGGACTCGACTCCTGGGTCTCCAGGATCATGACCTGAGCCAAAGGCAGTTGCTCAACCAACTGAGCCACACAGGCACCCCTATTTTCCCTCATTTCTAATAGCAAAAATATTAATATTATATAGGACTCATCATCTAGTCACCATTGGTACTATACATAAAGAAATCTTGCTTTTTTAAAATAGTTTACCAGCTAAAAAGTGGTGCTGGATTTTTCTTTTCTTATGTAATCTCATTACAGAACACACATCTTTTATTGTTATAATGTGTTTTGTCAAGCATTGGAAACAGCCATTCCCTGATAAATTGCTGCTGCTGTTTCTTTGACATTTATATCCTCTGGGTCCCATGAGCATCTCTCATTGGCAAGTCCCTTGGTAGCTTTATATCAATGTAATTAATTCTCATCTTAAAACTTTTCACCTGCTGCCAGCCAAGGAATAGCTTGGAAAAGTTGATTTCCCCAAAGCTTGTGTATCTTAGATGGCAAAAATGATGAGTGTACGCTTGAGGCTCGAGAATTCTCCTTTTTTCTAATTATACAGCCCTTGCCCTGCCCAGCATCACCGTCAGTCACTCACATCACAAAGAGCCTCCACATCAGAGGGAGAGGGGAATGTTATCAAAATGAGGATTTTGAGTCCCAAAATAGAAGATGTAAAGCCATATCTTCTCTTTTTTCATAAGACCCATCGTTGGTCTATCATGTATCTTCAAGAAAATTCTAAAAACCCTTTTATGATGGTTTGGGGAATGACTGGGGGACAGTACTAGAAAAGACACAGCCAGAATTAAAATTCAGCCTATAATGGGTGGTACAGTTATTACTTGAAAGATTCAATTTCACTTTCTTATTTTGAGTACAGAATTCTACTATGATAGGTTTTTCCTATTTATGTGCCATATAGGCTAACTTTCAAGTTATTGAAAAGTAGAATATAATGATAGGAAGGTAGTTACTTCTATACAAAAACCCAGATTTTTTCCTCGCCATGAATCTTTGGACCCAGTTTTGAGATGAGCCTTCCCTCTGCTGCACGTAGGTTTTATAGAAGACTTCTGGGCTAATCTATAACACCTCCTGGGTCTTTCAATTAAACCTATTTTATTTTTTGTAAGACAAACAACTGCCTAAAAAGGAAGGATCTCAGATGTTTCTCCGTTATTTCCCCCCTTCCTTTTCTTGTTGCTCTTCTCGAAATAAGTTATTTTGTCTCTGATTAAGACCTCGATTAATGTAAGGGCTCTGTGGTACTGAATGGTTTTCTTTAGCTATCTGAACTTTGGTTTTCTTTCCTCTCAATTTGGAATAAATACTTTCAACCTTATGGGCTTATTATGAGGAATAAATGGGTACAAAACACTTGATATTAAGTAAGTGCTCAACAAATGGCTATATCATACTTTTTTAATATGTATAACCTCTCAGGATGATTTAGTGATAAGCTTCACAGGAAAGGAGCTGAAGAAATGAATAAATAAGTTATTTTTTGGAGTAACAGATAGGTAATGCCTGGCCACACCAAGCTGGAAAGATAGGTAGACTGGAAGTCCTATGAAATGAAAACAAATCTGGCAGGTTTAGCTCTACATAGAGATCATTATATTTTAAACTTGCATGTTGTGCTTCCTATGATAAAATAGACTTTGTTTATCTTAAACTGGTTAAGTTGTGTTATTCTCTGAAAGCTTATAAACTATTCAGGAATGGTTAGAAATATAATTTATTGGGAAATGTTATTGATGGATCCCAATTCTACCTAGGACACCTATTAATAAGTATTGATAAAACTCGCCAAACCAAACACTTAAGAGTATAGTTGCAAGACCCCAAGAAAACCAAGAGTATTTTAAATTAATGTTATAGTTGTGGCAGGGACTCCACATTGGTTTCCTTTTTGCTTGGGTTGACTGTCACACACACACGCTTTTTTCAATGGCCTTTCACCATTATAAGAAAGCTGGAGGATTAACAGAAGCTGGGATGTTGTGTATTATCCAACATATCCCGTAAAGCAGAGGGAGGAACTGCCTTGGCAGACATCCAAACTGAAGTCCTTTGGAAGAGCCAAAGCTGATGGAGAAATGAGTAGTTTGGTTGGGAATGATTTCTTTATCATATTTACTGACTTTGGGTTTGGTCCAGGAATATTTCCAACTAAAAATGTTTTAAAAAATAGCAAAAGAAGCAAAACTAAACTTCCGCTCATGATAGACTCACCATATTCTTAGTGGATTCAGGCTTCATTGAGTTTTGAAGGTTCTGTATGTCAGCGGGTACTTTCCCCAAGACAAAGTGCTTTTACCTAGAGCTGAAAACAAGAGCATCTTCAAGTCATGGCTCATGTCTTGGTAACTTTGACTTTCCAAAAGCCTTGCATACAATAACTAATGTTCAACAAATGCTCAGTAAAGGGATCTAGCCTGGGTGAATGAATGAGCAAGTGAGTGAGCAATGATGAGGATGACCTACAATTTGTTTAGATCATCTATGTTCTGTACACTTGTGCATGGTGACTAATATTTAATCTATGGTTCTCTCTCTTGTTTTGATCACCAAAACCATAGCTGACAGTCCTCTATGAGAGCAGAGAGTAAAGGTGTTTCTCAGACTATTGTGTTTGCTGGGCAAATTTTTCTCATTTTCTCTACTTTATATAAGCTCAGGCTCATGCAACTGCTGGATCCTGATAATATCCAGGATGCTGATTAAGTTTACAGGAAGAAAGACAGGCAGTGTAACATATAGAACACCCTTACTCAGAACTTCAGAAGCTGAGCTGAGCCTCTTATTTCTCCAATTCCTTCCCAGCAAACAGGAAAAAATAAATTTAAATGAAAAATAAGATATTAATTTCAATGTCTCTTCAAAGGAGATACTGACAAACCAAGTATTAGCATTTGTAATGATGAAATTGTGTTCTCGGAGATACAATGGACAGAAGACACAAGCCCAGCTTGACTGTGACTTACTGCTCTGAAGAACATGTCTTTTGTCTTTTTATGTTTAGAGGAATCCCAAATAAGTAGCCACGATTTACATTTAAGAGAACATTTTGCATTTAAGGTTGATTTAGTGTTTTTGCTTTCTTTCTTTGGGTTTCAAGCTTCAAAGTTTCCTTTGTTAATTGATTAATTGGAAGAAAAAGTTTACATCCATTTATTGAAGGAAAGAACTGGAAAATTGGGCTAGTGGGGATAGTGAAACTAGACTATTACAAGAAGTGAACGTGGCCTGAACATTGCCAGTATTCCAGATGTTCAAGGAATCCAGGCCCTGTGATCCTGAGAAATTACAACCATAGGTTAACTCATGTACACTTTTGGAAATAGCCATTTATTTAAGTTCTCAGAAAAATCTAATAAGAATGTTTCATTCATCCTCTTACAAAATTCTTTAAAGATGAGACAAAGAGACAGGTGAGATGTGTACCCTTAAATATGTTTCTTTTGAAAGAAGATAAAATGATTTTACATAGTTTTTAATACCTACCCTTTTAGTAAAAATTGACAGTTAAGTTTAACAAAGTAATATTTATGCTGAACATCACAATAGAGAAATGTTGCCCCTTGTTAAACGTGATTATCTTTATGTTGTATGAATAAGTATCATTTACAAATATACTTTCTCTAGGTGAATATGACTTTTATTTTCTGTTAAAAAATATAAATAGGATGTTGGTTGCCCCTATGTTTCCTATGTTTTAACCTAGAGTTTTGTAGTGAGTTATCAATATAATAGAATGACACAGACATAAGAGTATAAGGAGATTAATAAAGTACAAAAAAACATATTTTCATTATTAAAATATGCAAAAACCCATGCTGAGATAAACTGATTTTTTCAATCCAGTCAAACTAAAGTACTATTGTTTATGCTCTAATTTTTTTCAGACCTCTGTAGCTATAGGGCTTTTTACATAATTTTGTTTTAATAAATGGTTTAGATCAAAATGGTGACCCACATAATTATATTTTAGGGAATAAATTGATAATATGTTATTTGTTAGTCAATGATGTTATTTCACTTTTATGTTGAGTTTAAATCCTCTGTTTCACCACATCACGTAGGGAAGGAAGAGCAAGAAGTTCTAAAAGTCAGAGAGGTGAATGTCAGACAAAACTTGTAAACTTTAAACCTCCCATTGTATTTTAGGAAGCCAACATTTTCATAGTCTTCACAGTAGTCCCAGGATAATCAGGATTTGAATTCACCTATGTAAAATTTGAAGAAATTGTTCTTGTGTGTGGCTAAGAGAACTTATCCCTTCTCTCACTAACAATTCACTGCCCACTATTAGCACTACACTGCCTAGTTTCTCGTGCCTTCCTTAACTTGAACACAACAGTACCACTAACCTTTTCATCCCAGCTGACACTTATTTTTTTTCTTGGAAAAGTGCTTGGGAGAACTCTACGTAAAGGAGTACTACCCCATTGGCTCTGTCATCCTCTTCCTCTAGCTGCAACACGTTAACATCTTGGGTAAGCTGCCTTACAGACACATCCTTTTTAAGTCAATTGAGGAGGGGACTAGTGATGTCCTTCGTTGGCTTCATCATCGGCTTCTGCCAGTGTGTTCAGTCAGTTCTTCCTCTGATTTTGGTGCTTCTAAAAATATAAGGTTAAGGGCACCCTCAAGTACCTCAAGTCACATCCTTGGTAGCCCAGAGTCACAAGCGAATCCCAGGTGAACATTAATGAGCCCATGGAGGTTCTTTGCTTCTTGGGGTGCCATATTTTTCAGTCAGTGAGCATTCTTGAAAGACACAAGGCTTGAACATTCTTAGTAAACCTACCTTTCATCCCTAAAATGACCTCTTGAGCACCTTTCCTGTTGACAAATATTGTCCTTTGGTTTCCAGACTTATGATTCACTCTATCCTTTCACCTCTTTACCACATCAATCAAATTATTGGACTTACCCACAAACATGGCTGCTTAATATAAACTATACTTTTGTCTCCTTTCTACCAGGCCAAATATTAGTACCCAGATCTGGTAATAAAATCCGTCTTTCTCTAATCCTCTTAGAGTTACACAACATGACACCATTTTTTCTTCCATTTGATAACACTGAATCTCACCACATTACGAGATGTCCACTTTGTTGGTGTGAATTGTTACTGTAAAAAATAATTGTTGGAGACTAACAAGTCTGGAGATATATCTTTTTATTTTTATTTTTTACTTGTTCATTCCTTCTGGACTGGATTGCTAATTGATAGTTATCAAAACCATTGTGGAGATACAAAGACTTGTGAGCAAATATTGCTTGATTATTCAAGCCCCAAACTGGAAACAACCATCAACTGGTGATGGATGTGGTATATTCATATCAAGATATACAATAAAAAGGAACATATTACTAATTCCTAGGTGAGCCTTAACAATATTGTGCTAGAAGAAATCAGACCAAAAACCCCTAAATAATGTATGACTTCATTTATATGAAATTCCTACAAAAGACAAAATTATAGTCCCTGAAAGCAGATCAATAGTTTCCTAGAGGCAGAGAGGACTGATTGAGAAGAGGCATAAGGAACTTATGGGGATAATGGAAATATTCTAAAACTAAATTGTGGTTATCATTTCATGATTAAATTTACTAAAACTCATTGAGTTGTACTCTTAAAGGGTAAATTCTATGTTATATAAATTATGCTTCAATAAAGCAGTTAAAATTGTGGAGATGCATTCTTTGAAGTCCTTCAAAACTATGCTTCTGCTAAGTTCATTTTATAGTTTTTTCCAACCCCCCCTTTATTTTCCCCAATGTTCTTTGGACAATCTTTCTTAAACTTTGATGTGTGCATGACTCATCTGGGGATCTTGCTAAAAAACACAAATCTGATTCAAGGTTCTGAAAATCTTCATTTCTTCAAACTCCCAGGTTATACCCATGTTTCTGGTCTGGGAACCACATTTTTTTAGGAAGTGTTTAGGTATCTCTCCACTTGGTTGGCCTATAGAGGTTACTTGATTTCCATGATAGCAAAAATGACAACTTACCATATGGAAAGAATCTCTTTGATAAGTTCTTTAGCTATGTTGGTCCTAGGTCCTTTGACCTTTAAAATACTTATTGCTGCCATGTACTACTCTCATTGGCCATGAAATTAAGCCAAAGATTATCTCAGTTTCTCTGATTCCTCATCAAAGACCTATTGTTAGACTGTTTTAGGAACAAGTGTCTCTGAGAACACAGTTCTGAAGGAGCAGCTCACCTACTACAGTTTTCCATTAGAGATAATGTAATTCAAATACCTGAAAACTTTATTTTAATTTCAAATACTTCTGTTTCTGTATACGAAGAAATTCTTTTTGTCTTGACCAAATTGTGTTTCGGGTTCAAAGTCCAAGGGCATTGTAATGGTGACTTAGGTTTGGCATGGGACAAAGAATTCCTGTCTGATTAAGGAGCTCTAGGTACAGGTAGAAGTTCTGCTGTTGTCTGTATGTGCTACCATGCTACGCTCTCTGTATGCAACAAGAAGACGACATCACATCTCTGTTTATCTGTAAACTAGAAATGTTTTTACCATGGATCTCTTCCCCTTGGCAGACTGCTAAAGTCTTTGAGCCCCTCCTAACAAAAGCATTTTGAAATGCACAAAATAAAACTAAACAGGATTGATAAGGAAAGCAATTATATTGAAATACAGTTTTCAAAAATATAAAAAATGATGTAGTAATATATGTGCTTTTCCAAATTAGCATATTAAATAAACTCTATTAACAAATCTAAGTAGTGATGAGCATAAATACTTTGAGATCTCTGCAACTAAATACAAAATTAAAATACGTCTAATTTTTATTAATAACAAAATTTTAGGTATTAATGATACCACTGTGGTTTGCTGCTTGTATTCATAGTGGAAGAAGATGCTAAAGCTCAGTAAAAGGCTAATGAAAATAAGAATGCATTATTTTCTACTTTAGTTTGCAAATCCTCTGAACTCTGCTTGTTCACTGCTTGTGAGTCTGCAGTCCTAGATTAGGAATGTCTTCCCTGGAAGCTCTCTAACATCTAAAATTTAGCAATTAACTGATGATGGCTTGAGCAATAATTTAAAGAGTTTCCATCATGTAACATGGTTAAATAATTTAGAATAATGTCACATATTTTCCTGAGAACAACCCTACTGGGGAAATGCAGTGTCTTTTAATTTCTTTTATTGTAGATGAGGGAATTTAGATAAAGCTGAAGTAGTTCAGCAGAAGTCATATAACCAGCTAGTGATAAATCCTTTGGAACTAGACCTGCCAACCCTGGGACTCTTTTTTATATCATTCTTCAATCTAGGAAGTTAAATAACTGGAATTTGCTTGCTCATCTTTCACTATATTATTCAAACATTAACAAAATTGCTTGGTAGAGGCCTTCAAACTTTAAACCTGAAAGATAAGCTGAAATATTTAGGCCACACCTTTCATTTTGTGGATGAAAAAGTGAAGTTCATAGAGATTAAGTGTCATGCCCAAGGTCACACAGATGGATGATTATCTAGGCTCTTTCGATTTTGCCCATCAGCATCTCATCATTGACAGGATTCAGAGATTTCACTGTAAATCCAAGAAAGTCAGAAATATTTGAGAATAGGAAATTTTGGCAACTATAAAATAAGCCTTCGTATCTATAGGAACAGATTGTGAACCAGTCTAAAGAAAGAGCCCCCTTGAGGGTTGGTTGGCGATACCTATGAAGTCTGAACAGGTTTGGAATCGGATAGGGAATCTGTTAAGTCAGAGACTGAAGAGAGCTGGGATGAGAGAACTGAAGTGGTGTAGACACCTGCTAAGGAGAGAGTGCCCCAACCTGGCTAAGGAGGAGGTTTCTCAACTACAGGGCAGTGCAGAACAGTGGGGCATCTGTGTCATTAGATTGCTCAGCAGGTAATGTGAATGATGGTGTCATCCTCCTAAAATGAATGTTGGGAAGGATCAAGCTGGGACTGTCAGAATATGTATATTTGGAAAATAGTGATGAAGTGGGATTTTTGAAGTTGTGTCTTAGTGCAATTGCATGCAATGGCCAAAGGCCTAATGATCTGTAAACACTCTAAGAGTATGAAAGTGAATTGGATATGGATTCTGTTTTCAAGAAACTTCCAGTCTGACTTAGTTAAAAGGCCAAACTCTTGATTCAAATATAAAATCTGCCAGTTCGCTAGCTGATTAACTATCTGTGTGGCCTTAGTTAGTCTCTTACTCTATAAAATATGGATCATAAATGAAACACCTTGCAGGACTTGTGATGAGGCTGACGTGAGTTTATTGTATATCGAGCCCCATTTGCTGGATTGCAGCTATTAACACCATGATCCATTTAGTCAAGAGTTAATCTGCATTGAAGGAAATGCAAGGTTTAGAGTCCTAGAACTCTGAGTGAACTTTTCACACTCTGTTAAATTAAAATTAAGTTAAAATTAAAGTCCTTTAGTCTATCATGCACCTTGAAGGAATCCTTAACATTAGATCCAGAACATGAAATTGTCATGGGCTGTGGCTGCTTTGCTCTAAGTCCCTTTCACCTGTTTCATCTTTGCTGGTTTGGTTTGTCACTACTGAAGAGAGCCCTTTATGCTTGTTTGTAAGATAATTGATATAACTGTGAATTAGAGAAGACAAATGAAGTCCTCTTTCACTACTGTGGGTTTCAGCTTTTTTAGATTCTGTGATAAGCTCTTCAGAGCCTAGACCTGGGACAGCTAGGTGTCTGAGTGATGATATCTACAGATAAAGACTTGAGGCCATTGACTGCTGTGATGGTTATTTGTCACCAGTCAAAAAGCAGATGATTAGGGATTTTTAATCATATTTTCTAAAAACAAAAATAAAATCTTGGAATCTAAACTCTTTTTTTCTATATGAAGTTTTTTTCTAATTATGTATACTTTCATCAATTCATCTTGATATTTTACTGAAAAATGATAAAGATGAAAAATTTTGCCTGAATTATGAAAATATGAGTGTCATTGACACACTTTTAATATAAGACAGATACTCAAATGAAATAACACTGGACCAATTTCCCAATCTATCAAACATCAAAACTTCCAGAGGGTCGTAAATCTTGCACTCAAACTTTGAGTACATTTTCATGACTAATAAGAACAGGAGAAAAAGGAAGATGATTTGATAGCAGAGTATCCAAGAATTGTGTGCAAGGACTCAAACTATAGTTTGATAAAAGAAAAGAGGAATTGTGGATTACATCATGCACTAAATTTATGCACTAAATTACTGTATGAGTGTGTTTTCCTTGTATTAATAATGGAGTATTAAAAAGTAACCAGAATTGTTTTCTTTTTACAAATCACCAACCTCATCCAGTATACACTCAAAACTTTTACCTGGAAAAATTTCTAAAGTAGTAAGTTAGCTCAAGCTCTTATCTATATGGATACTAACCTTCCAGTAGGCATTTCCAATGAATAGTATGTATGTTATAAAATCATGCCTTCCAACAATGGAGTAATGTCAAATTTTAGCCACCAATTTTTTTTATTACAAATAGCTCATTCTGGTTCTGGTAACAAAATCTGATATATTATACTCTAACTTTTCAAAAGATTTTTATTTATTTATTTGACAGAGAGAGAGAGAGAGAGAGAGAGAGCAAGAGAGGGAACACAAACGAGGAGAGTGGGAAAGGGAGAAGCAGGTTTCCTGAGGAGCAGGGAGCCAACGCCAAGCTTGATCCCATGACCTGAGCCTAAAACAGACACTTAACAACTGAGCCACCCAGGCGCCCCTGATACTTCATACTCTAAATCTGGGGTGGAGATAGTACTTTTTATAATTTATTAAAGAATAGCACATGAATTTTTATTGTGATTTTTGAAGATGTAAGAAACATTAAGTTAATAGTCTTGTAAAATTAAGCATGTGTTTACAAAAATTTTATTAGATTAAAAATAGTTAATACATCACTTTGTTTCCAAATAATGATTAATTAGTGGAGAAATGTTATAAGTAAAGAAGCACAAAAAAGGAAAAATATGGAAGGAAAGGAAAAAAGAGAAAAACAATGGAAGGATTAGAGATTTAATATAGAGAGAAACAAAGATATTTGGTAGATTAACACATATTGTAACACAAGTTACATTAAATGGTGTTCTCTTATTTAATTACTTATACATCGCAAATCATTTGAGCTATGAGTTTCTATTTGCTATTTTAGAAACCTGATTCATTAATTTATTTCACTCATTCCATTAATATATATTGTACTTACTAGATATAAAGCGCAGCAGCAAACTCTGCTAGATATAAAGCAGAGAACAATAGAAAGCATATTTCTTGCTCATTAGCCATCATTTGCTGCTTTTTAACTGCTGCAACCTTTAAACCATCATATTTTTCACTCATAATAGGTTACCAGACACATTTTTTACTTGGGCTCTACTGCATTATGCAAAATAATACCATTACTGTACCAGATTACACTCAAGTGAGGGCCTGAGAGTCTACCATTTTCCTTACTTCCATGATATGTTATTATGAAAGTTATAAAAACCAAAATGACAAGCTCAAAATAATTAAAATATCTCCTCAACTTGGCAACAAGTAACAATCTTTCCCAGCCACCCCCTATTTAAATCTGTGATCCCAGCTACTCCCTTTCCAGTCCTTCGTTTGCAGGTGATGTAAAATAAGTACATTTTCTGTTTTAAAAAGTATGTGTATTCAACAATTATTTTTCCCTAGTCTACAAATCTTGTGTGCCTATCCACAGCACATTCGTCTTGTATTTTGTTCCAAATTATAGAATATTAGGAGAAATATAATGCTTTCATTCAGAGCCCACACAGAAAAATGCACATAGAGTACCAGAAAGGAAAAAAAAAACTTGCTTAATAAGAGGTAGTACATGAATATGTGGATTATTGCTTTGATACCTCTTAGCTTTCAGAGAGAGCATTTAAGGTGAGTAATCTTCATCTAACTCTAAGAAAAATCATAATGTTATGAAGTCATTGAGCCTACTAACTTTCTATACTAAAGTAGAAAGTGATTCTGCTCAGCAGCATTAGCAACTGGGGGGCATTTATAAGTTTGTAGGTTTGCTCAAGAATTCAGTTAAAATGCAGTGTTAGTTTCCTCAGTAATTGAGATGGGAATGAATAATAGTTATGTCCCAGGAACTGATGAAAAACATAATTTTATGTTCGGCACTAGAGGCCAGTTTCCTAAACATGATGTGCTATCTGGAGCGAATTTAGAGTAAGGTCTTCCTTGACTCTTTTCCTTGCACCATGCCTTCTATTTTTCTTTTCTTTGTAATCGTCTCTGCCTCTACCTCTTTCTGAATTTAGCAGCCTATGTGAAGCTGGATAGAAGCTCACATGGAAAGGGAAAACTGGTATTTTTTTTAAAGATTTTATTTATTTATTTATTTATTTATTTATTTATTTATTTGACACAGAGAAGCACAGCTAGAGAGGGGACACAAGCAGGGGGAGTGAGAGAGAGAGAAGCAGGCTTCCTACTGAGCAGAGAGCCCAATGTGGGGCTTGATCCTGAGACTCCATGATCTTGACCTGAGCCGAATGCAGTAACTTAGCCACCTGAGACACCCAGGTGCCCTGAGAACTGGTATTTTATTCCAGAGAAGTGAAAATAAATCACCCTAAAGAGGTGAATATGTGTGAGTACGTCTGTGTGAAATGGAGTTGTGATTTAAAAACAAATATTTATAAACAGGTTTGTCATCTGCATGAATGTCCTACAAGACATTGGACAGTTGTGTAGGGTGCAGAATAATTCCTCTTGTCATGTGAAACTGCCTCACCCACTGTGGAGCACAACATACATGACTCCTACATATTGAATGCATGCAACACTTTACTTCTGCACACCAACAAATTTTCCAGAATCCTTCTGGAATGCATTGTCATCCATTTGAATTACCACTGTAGATACACCGTTGTAGATGTTTCTTCTCCTACCTCCTTTCATTACCTTCTATCTACTCACCATCCACTTGAATCTGATCTCTGTGTCTCCTCACCTACCCAGTTCACATGCAAAAAGCAGTATGGAAATCATTCTTTAAAAGGTTCCTGTAGACTGCAAGTTCCTAAGTGCTCATAATATTTGACTCTTCAACAGCCTTAGATGTAGATCATTCATTCTCCACCCAAACCACTTCAATGACCTCTAAAGAATCACCCCTCCATGCTCCTCCTTCCCTTCTGCCTTTCTTGCTGGCTCCTCTTCCAGTTAAACTTTAGATATTGTGGTTTGTTAGGGCTTAATCTTTGGTTCCTTCCAATATTACTCATCTACTTCCATGGTGAAATTTCTGTCTCAATGCCAATGGCTTCTATATTAATATTTATAGTTTAGATCTCTCCTCTGAGTTCCAAACTTGTATATTAATTCGTTTGCCTACTCAAAAGTTCCACATCGATGCCTCATCTGCATCTGAAATGCAGTATGTATTAGACCACATTCATGTTCTTCTGCCCCAGACCTGGCTTCCTCCAGGAACACTTCCTCCAGTGTTTCCTGGCTCAGTGAATGCAGTAACATCTGCCCCATTCCTCATGCCAGAACTGGGCGCCATCCAGGACCTCTGCCAGATCACATAGTCAATTGGTTACCAAGTTATACATATTTTACCACCTATATAGCTCTTAAATCTATCAACTATTCTCCATTTCTGCCATCAACAAGGTAGTCTATCCAAGTCAGCCTCTGCTTTTGATGGGGCCTCTACTGCAAATTAGTCCTTAACTGTTTTCTCAGGTGTTCTGCAAAGATCAGTCAGAACAAACTTACAAGAACATCCAAATCTCATAATATTGTCCCTTGTATTTTTTCTTTGACACATTAAAGCAAGGTCCGCAAGATATGACCGTAGGGCCAAATTTAGAAAGTCCCCAGGTTTTATAAATAAAGATATTAGAAAACAACCGTACTCATTTGGTTGTGTGTTATCAATGGCTGCTTTCATATTACAGCAACAGAGTTGAGCAGTTGTGAAAGAGACTTTATGTCCCGTAAAACTTAAAATATTTACTATCTTTTTAGTAGAACAAGATTGCTAACCTTTACATTCAGTATATATTAAATATGCAATAAAAATTTAATGAATTGTTATGTATTCTGTGCCATAAATACAGGATAGGCCTCCTTGCTGTGTAGACTCTACATGGACTTTGTAATTTTTCTTATAGACAAAGACCTTGTGATCAGTTCAGACTTTATGTTCTGTCCAGACCTCAACCGTGTGAGGAAAAGAATTTATGCACTTAGTGTCAGAGATATCAGAGACCAAAAAAGAGCTATTTGAAGAGGCTGTCAGACATGTGGCTTTTAGGGCCAGTTTCTGACGGCTGTAGACTGAATGTTTGTCTTCCCCTCCAAAAATTCGTGTGACCTCCTAGCATGCAATGTGATGACATTCAGAGGTTAGGGCTCTTGGGAGGTGATTAGGTCATGAGGAGGAGTTCTCATGAATGGGGATCAGTGCCTTAGAGAAGAGACCCCAGACAGTCCCCAAACTCCTCCTGCTGTGTGACAGCACAATAAGAAGACGGCCATCTCTAAACCAGGAAGTAGGCACTCACTAAATACCAAATCTGTCAGTGCCTTGATCTTGGACTTCTCAGCTTCCAGAAGTATAAGAAATAAATGTTGTCATTAATAAGAATTCTGTGGCCTGGGTTCTGTTACAACAGCCCTAAAGGACTAAGACACTGTCCCTCACTCAGACATCCATTAACACCGAATTTTGATATTCCTCTTAAGGGAATTATGCCAGGGTATTATGTCATATTTTCTAAAGCAGTTTAGTGGACCATCCTCCAGGCAGTTCTGTCATTAAGTAAATATTTGTGAAGTTCTGAGATGTTCTATCTTTTGATTAAGGTTATAAGATGTGTCCTACTAAGTTATTAATTCTGTATAAAGTTCTCTAGAAGGTGGTAGAAGCTTATACATGATACAGCTGAGCTACACTTTGTCAGATTATCTTCCCATCTACTTCCCAAAATATGCCATTTGAAAGTGAAGAGACACACAGAATATAAATACTAACAATATATTTGATTTCATTTTGGTGAAGTAGGTATCTTTTACAGATGGTAGCATTTTTTTGGTATTATGGTCAAAGGAAGTATTATGATGAATTGCTAACCTAATTGAGGGATAATTAAGGACCAGATTTCTACACTAATAGAAACAACTGTTAAATAGTCTTTCTAGGTTTGGATACACTTTGTGATTATCGTAATATACACTGTTATTACTATCTACCTACATTATTACAGTATAATACATATACATTTATGATTATATATTAAGCAGTTAAATTTAAAGAATAGGGAACAGTTCTCATTAGTCTTTACATTTTATATGTCTGAATCATTTTTGAGGAGATGAAATAATCTGGAGTCATAAATCATTTTAAGTAAAAGGAATTTTCAGCTGCCTGCAGCCAATGGTGATTTTTGTGATGCTCAATTTTTATTCAAGACACCCTTTCTGACTGCAAATTCTAAAATACTAACTCATTAAAACAAAAGCTTATTATCTCATGGCACTGTTTCAATATCTCTTTGGAGGGCTAGGCAGAGAATATCCTGAAAAACAGACATTCTATTTAAAGTTGACCAACAAGGCGTTTTCCTTGCCCACACTAGATGCCAAGGCTGTTAGGGTCCATACCCGTGCTTCCTGTACATGTTGTCCTGTAATTCCCATGTAGCTTCTGTAAAACGATTACTGTTAATAATTCTGAAAACAATGTTTAGATGTCTTCTTCCCCCTCTAATTATTCTCTTTAATCGTGTTGATAAAGGCCTTACTTTTTTTGTTTTATTATACTACTGTTCTCTCACTATTCTTGGGTAGCCTATTAGCTTAAGAATAGCTCACTTGGGGAAGAGAGTGGGAGGTGTCTGCCAGGTAGAACAAAATCAAAATTCTGAAATCAAGGTGGTGAGAAAAAGTAATGACTATTAAAAAATAACATACGTACTATATACTTATTAATTTCCACACAAGCATTTGGCTGCTTGGTGTGTCTGTCAGTACCACACATTTTTCCGATTGACCTTAAGCCATGCTTCTCTGCTCTAAATCATTTTTCCCCCAGCACTGAACTCTGAAAAAAGATCTTTGCTGTAGCAAATTGCCTCAAAGTGCATTTGCCTTCACTGCTTGCAGGCAGTGCCTTGCTTATCCAGAGAACAACATCTGAGTCTGGAAAGGAAAGAAGGAAGTCTTACACATCAATGTCACACCAAGGCATTGACATGACTTCTCTATCCTTTGGGCTCATATATTCTAAGAAACTTCAGGTTTGAAAGACAAAACAGGTATCAGAGGGAACAGCTTGAATGTGAAATGAGAAGGATCAGACAGGGGGAAAAAAAAATGTCTCCAACCTTCCATCTCCAAATGGACTTGAGTTTGGGGAAAAGCCACATAGCATTGAGATTTGAGGAGATGCGTACCAATTCTGCACAATCATGATTCATTAAAAATTCACTGAAGTCCTTCACAAGCAGCAAATAGCTATTTTGTGTTTATTCTGTCTGTACAAGATGATCTTTGCCTCACATCAACTCACTGCTGAGTGATTAATACTCTAATTAATCATACTTCTTTTTAATAGAATGCTATAAACTAGTTTTAGGAAACAATACTTTAAAATTGAAGTTAACTCAAAATTTTACAAGTGCCATGCCAATGTCATTATTTGTACTGGCTTTTTCTCCACCCACTCCAAACCACACAGTCATAAATGTAACACACACATACACACACACCTCTATTTACTCTCATATTTTAGTTAGTTAGTTAGGCATAGATATTTGCACAGCTGTCCCTTAGTTACAGGAAAACACCACAAAACACTTAAAATGACAACTTGCAGGATATGTATGATTTAAAATTTGTATTAGCCTATTCATAGCAAGAATATTCATTAGCCTACAGGCATCTTCAATTTTGAACACCATTTCCTCCCCAGAGACCACATCTGAGATGTGGAATAGTATTATTCAAACTTCAGCTTGGATTTTTCTCTCATCTATTATTTTCTGAACAAATTATCATATGAGTTACAATGTCAGTAAAATCATCTTTATGAATCAACATAATTTGAGGGTTTTTTTATGTCAAACTATCTTATCGTGGGATATTTTTTCAGATCAGGGGCAGAGCTAAAACCCAGAAAGTTTACCAGAGCTTTTCTAGAATACATATCATTAATTTAAAAATCAATCTTTTTATTATTTATTGGCTTTACAACACAACAAATCATCTGTGTGAAATTAAACTGTCCACTACATTTTCTTAATACATTTTTTAATTTTGTTTAAGATTTTATTTATTTATTTATTTATTTATTTATTTATTTATTTATTTTTAAAGATTTTATTTATTTATTTGACAGAGAGAAACACAGCCAGAGAGAGAACACAAGCAGAGGGACTGAAAGAAGGAGAAGCAGGCTTGCCACCGAGCAGGAAGCCCGATGTGGGGCTCGATCCCGGGCCTCCGGGATCATGACCTGAGCCGAAAGCAGTGGCTTAACCAACTGAGTCACCCAGGCGCCCCTAAGATTTTATTTATTTATTTGAAAGAGAGAAATACATCCAGAGAGGGAACACAAGCAGGGGGAGTGAGAGAGGGAGAAACAGGCCTCCCGCCAAGCAGTGAGCCCGATGCGGGGCTCAGTCCTGGGACTCCAGGATCATGACCTGAGCCAAAGGCAGTCACTTAACCAACTGAGCCATCCAGGAGCCCCCATTTTCTTAATACATTTTACCTTTACTATTACTCTAGGGAAACATGCGAAAGATATATTGAGGTTGGGATTTGTTTGTTTTCTTCTATTAAAAATAGTCATTTGAGTCAGGTTTTCTTTTTCATGATAGCCTAGGGGTCCTTAAGAACCAAATATGGAAAGAGGGAAGGATGGAAGGAAGGAAGGAAAGAAGGAAGGAAGGAAGGAAGGAAGGAAGGAAGGAAGGAAGGAAGGAAGGAAAGGGGGAGGGAGGGAGGGAAAGAAGGAGGAAGAAAGAAAGAAAGAAAGAAAGAAAGAAAGAAAGAAAGAAAGAAAGAAAGAAAGAAAGAAAGAAAGAAAGAGAAAGGAGGGAGGGAGGGAGGAAGGAAGGAAGGAAGGAAGGAAGGAAGAAAGGAAGGAAGGAAGGAAAGAAGGAAGGAAGGAAAGGGAAAGAAAGAAAGGAAAAGAAAAGAAGAAAAGAAAAGAAAAGAGAAATTTCCAAAACCTTGAGAGGAGATGAAAGGGAAGAAATTTGAGTTTGAGAGTGGAGCTTATCTACAGACAGGAAATGCCTTTAGTACACACTTTCATAATTTTAGGAAATCTTACCATCTCCTAATAACCATTATGAATTTTCTTACAGCCTTTCTTTGTAGTTATTTTGTCTTTGAATAAAAGGGTATTTTTTGAAGCAGCTTCAAGACAATGAAAAGATTATTTTTTGGGGGGGGAGACTTACCATTTCCAAGGCATTTTTTCATTGCTGATTTTAAACATCTGTGTTTCTGCTGAGTTGTAGCACACACACTCCCCACACACACTCCAACTCATAACAGTTGCTTCAGTTTATCGCTGGGGTTGATAATCATCATTCTTTTTGGTCAGGTAACACTTTTTAAATTATATTGATTTACTTGAGAGAGAAAGAGTGAGGGAGAGCACGAGAGGGGAGAAGATCAGAGGGAGAAGCAGACTCCCTGTGGAGCTGGGAGTCTGCTTCGATCCCGGGACTCCAGGAGATGGAGTGGGATTTATTTTCAAAGTAGGTGCCTAACATTAAAAAGCAAAGGCTGCAGTCCACATTGGGACTGCCTGCAAATGTATGTACTCCCTCTTGAGTGATCATCTGCCCATAAATATCTGGTCAGTCAGCTTTGTTGCGTCTCTTTCCCATCCCCAAACCTCATAGTTTATTCAGTAGATATTTGTCCTAGAAACTTAACCATTGTGCTTGGTATTCCACTAATGAGCGAACAGTGTGACACCATTTGCCGGTGAGCGGAATAACAAATGTTAACCAAGAGGTGGGAAACGACCTAAACGTCCATGATGGATGAAAGGATAAAGAATATATGGTATATACATCCAATGGAACTTTATTTATACAACCATGAAAACGAAGGAAATCGTTCCATTTGTGGCAATATGGATGGATCTCAAGGGCATTATGCTATGTGAGATAAGTCAAGGAGAGAAGGAAAAAGACAAATACTTCATGGTGTCTTTTTTAGAAAAGTGCAACCCAAAGTAGAAAAATGGTTGCCTGAGGCTGGGGAGTACAAGATATAGGGAGAGGTTGGTAAAAGTGTAAGAATTTCATCAATAGGATGAGTAAGATCTGAATAATGTAAAACAGGATGACTCTAGTTGATAACACTGCATTGTGTCACTGAAATTTGAGAGTAGAAATTAAGTATTCTCACTAAATCAATCAATAAGTAAGGTAATAGATTGCTAATTAACTAGATGGGAGAGAATCCTTTCACAGTATATATGTATATCACATCATCACAATGTGGATTTTAAATATCTTCTGATCTTATTTGTCCATTATACCTCAATAATAATGAATTTAAAAAAAGATAGAATATCCAGTTGAGTACCACATGGTTTTTGTTCGTTTATTTTTTACTTTTTTGCTGCTAGGAAGGCCCCAGAGGCTCAAACATGTGCACGAGAAAAAGAAATTTCAGGCTTTGAGCTGCTGAAAAAAAACAGAAATCTTATCCATGTATTAAATGGACACTTGTCAAAATGTCAAAATGTTTGCTATTTGGAATAAAAGAAAGGGAGACATAGGCAATTCCTTGTACCTAAATTGCCATGCTTTGCACCATGTGGCCATCTATGTTAGTCACTTGTGATTGGGACTAGGAATTTGTGGCTGAGCTATTTACTAGTAACCTCTATGAGAACTCAGCCCAATAGGAACATTCTACACTCAGTCAGACCTGACTGTTGACCAAAACAGATGGTTCCCCTGGAAAATTAAGAGGTAGAAGGAAAAAGGACAGACTGCACAGTGACAGGAACGACCAGAGCCTTACAGAGAGTGCTCGTCATTATTAGCAGGAAAGGCAGATACAGAGAGGGAAGGAGGGAAGGAAGAGGGGTGGAAAGGAAGAGCAAATAAAACAGCAGTAGTGAAGAAAGGAAAGAAGTTAAGTCATTAAGAATGATGGTGAAGGTGGTCAGAGGCAGATGGCATCCATTTCTGAGACAACTGCTTGAGTGGCTGACATGACACTGGAACACTGGAGGGGGTGAGTGTATGTGTGAGTGTGTGTGAGTGTGAGTGTGTGTGTGTGTGTGTGTGTGTGTGTGTGTGTGGCAGAGGGAGCTTTCTGGTTTTCCCTTAATGTGTTTACCTATCATGTATCTCTCCATGTGTCTTTGCAATAAGCTTTATCACCTGCAGTTAATAGAGCTGCTAACATTAGTGTCTCACTAATAAGTACAGCTAATTGATCATTTTCATAATACAGTGTAGAGGCAATTAATCACAAAACAGTGCTATTTATGGTTTAGCAAAGGATCTCATACTCAAGTGTCTAAGAGCTCAGGCAGGTAAATGAGCAAATCAGTCTCAGAGGAGGAAGAAATAGACATTGGTGGACAGGCAGCTTCTATTCTGCTCCTTCTGATTGTGTGTCAAAGACATGTGGGACTGTGTGTGTGTGTGTGTGTGTGTGTGTGTATTGCTAAATCTGATTTTTTTCAAAAGAAGTTAGAAAACCCAGTTTTACATGAGTTCTGATTTTCAAGTATGAATTCAGTTGGTCAAAAAAAATCCCAGGATGGGACAGAGACAATATTTGTGCACAAACTTTGTTGTATGGTGTTGGATTTACAACTAACAACAAGCCTGAATTTTGATGGCTCTCTTGTGATGGCAGGCTGGGGCATAAATCAATAACTATTTTCTATGATTTTTTTCCTTCACCAAAATGACCTTGATCTGAGCTCATCTCATGAGAGAGGATTTCACTGTTATTCAGAGTCTTCACTTTTTGCTGGAAACTTCCAAGGCTCATATCTGCAAGATAGGCAATGATGAGTTGTGACATGTGTCCTGTAGAACAATTGTCAACCTGAGTGACACCAGAACGAAAAGCTGTCATTTTGTACCAGAAACCTCTGTGCTTCATTTCCTGTTGTTTTGGGGATCTGAAGGTATGGTGCTATCTCTGTGTGAACCAGGGCTCTTCCCCTCTGATCTAACGTTGACAATAGGAGCTTACATTCACTCCCAATTGCTCGTCTTTAGATCACCCTTGCCAATTCTGTTTTCTATTTTTCTCTCTTTTTACTTATTCTACCTGAATTCTTCTTAAACTCTGCATTGTTAGTCAGATAGCTTCTGGATTTAATATTATTCCCTGTAACAATTTCAGATCTTTTTGCTCTAATCATTTTGACTTACTATTTATTTTCTCATCTGTCACAAAGGACAAATCAGAAAAGACCAAGTAAGGGACACCTGGGTGGCTCAGCCAATTAAGTGTCTGCCCTCAGCTCAGGTCATGATCCCAGGGTCCTGAGATCAAGTCCCTCGAGGGGCTCCTTGCTCAATGAGGAGCCTGCTTCTCTGCCTGCCTGCCATTCCCCCTGTTTGTGCTCTCTCTCCCTCTTTCTGACAAGTAAATAATTAATTTTTAAAAAAAGATCACATAAGGCTTAAAAAATATTTTCTATTTACCTTTCTTGGGTGTTGTAATTGATTATCTTCATTCCCTAGGAAGTGTTAATGCTGTGTTAATTTTATTTTTAAGATTTTATTTATTTAATTGACAGAGAGATAGCTAGGGGAGGTACACAAGCAGGGGGAGTGGGAGAGGGAGAAGCAGACCCCACTAACCAGGGAACTCGATCCTAGGACCCGAGGATCATGACCTGAGCCGAAGGCAGACGCTTAATGACTCAGCCACCCAGGCGCCCCTAATTTTATTTTTAAATGCCAACATATAGACATATCCAGCTTGTCCTTTGACATCTAGGGAACTTTACTTTCCAAATGGCTGAGTTAGATTGAGATGCATATTTTTTAAAGGAAACAAATCCTAAATTTTGGGCAGCTTTTTATGTTGTGGGTTTCAGTGAATATTTATCAACTTTACCTGAAACTGGTCATGAAAATGTTAAAATTTAATAGAAGTGGCTGGAATGCAGAGCAGTAAAATCAAGGCTCTCGACTGGAACCTAGGCTTCTAGAAATCTGCCATTTTATTGTGTTTGAGCTATTGCAAAGTATTGTGATAAACTCACTAAAATAATCCCTTTTCTGATAAAGAGGTATTGGAGAAAAGAGTTGAATATACTATTAAATAAAAGATATTTACTGAAGAGTAGATATGCTTGTAAAATTACTCACTTGAAACATTTCACAGAAACATTTGAAACTGAGTGCTATGTCTCAGAGAGCCCCTGAGGAGTAAGATGAGTTTTCTAAACTTATAAAAATTGTAATTTAAAGGAAGAGAAGGGTTATAGAAATGTGAGAGTTAAATTGTTGGTTCCTAAAGACCAGAGCATCTTATATACTATTTTATGTCTCCCAATGCTTTACACCCCAAAATATTAATGCTCCCAATGTTTGTTTCTGTTCCTAACACATTCTTGTTTAATCTTTACAAAAACACTGGAAGTGGTGAGGTTCCCATATTACCCTCATAGGAGAAGCAAGTTTTGAGAAATTCTCTGTTTATCAAAGGTCACCCAGCTAGAGAAAGGGCCAGAAAAGAGCACAGGATTTCTTTGCATACCTGATGTTCCTTCACAACCATCCTCTGGGATAACCAACCAGTGTCTTAGTCACAGAAAATATTTTCCATCAGCACTGCTAATCTTCACTTCATTTGCCTTATTGAGCCAAATGAGCAAAAGAAAAACTAGTCTGTGCTTTCAAATGCAAAGAACTTGGGAATTTGGGGTACAAACATCCATACCCAAATCCACAATAGAGTTGGTGTAATGGAAACAAATATGACAGATAGCTGATAATCTAAAAATGTGCAATTAATCGTTCTTTTCCGTCCTTCATTAGTGTTCATCATAATATGATCCAAAGTCAAGTTGCATCAAAGTCACTTTGGATCCTTATTTAGCATATTTATTTGCAAGCATAAGGCCAAGACTCTTTAACGAACACTTCTGTGGTGGGTCCATTTATCCAGAAGGTGAAGCACACCGAAGTCTGAGAAATACAGGTAGCTTCTGGAATTTAGGTGTTTTATGTGTTAGGGTTAACTTAGACTTAATTCTGGAGCAAATATAGATATTTACAAAAAAACAAATAAAGTCCACCAATAAAATGCCCCAAGTTCTGGTTCCCCTCACCCAGAAGCAGTTGACTGTACTCTTTACATGTTGGGAGCAGATAAGTTCTCACACATTTATTGCACTAACTTCTACGGGATATTACTAAAAAAAGGAGGGGACTCCTACATTACAAATAGAAAAAAAGAGAGATAGCAGGGCAAAAGGAAGTTATTGCGAAAAATAATATAAAGACCTATAAAAAAATGAAAAGTAAAACTAAAGGAAAATGAGGGGGAAATGTTAAAATTAGATCTTCACCCATGGGAGCTGAGACTCTTAGAAGAGTAGATGAAGGAGACGGAGCCAGGAGACAAATGGAAGGGTCATAAAACCACATTGACATTGAATATGTGGTTGAAGGCTAAAAGCAGCGACGGTGAGCCCCTAACAGTGTATGTTATTTGTAATAAAGCCAAAAAAAGTTTCACTGAAACATTAAGGGGAGAAATCAAAGAATGGTAAATACCGCTTAATATGAAGTTATTAGTTTGAAATATACACAGTGTCACATATTACTTTAATTTAATTTATTCCTTATTGTTCCATCTTAGGAAACTAATAATATCTAAAAAAGATTTTGTATAGTCATTCCAAAAAGTATTATTTTCACTACAGTTTTCCTTGAGTTCTTATGATTCTCAGAATTTTGCTGGAATCTTCCAAAGTTAGAGAACAAAACAATCTTAAATGAATATGAGTCAGCGCTTTAAATTTTGAAGTTATCCAAATGAGTAGGGAAGGGTTCAGAATACATATATGAATCAACTTCATGATGGCAGGGAAACCTGGGGGAGATTTGAGGATCTGATCCAGTTGGATGGAGAGTAAAGAACATGATGTTCTTAAGTGGGTCATAGGTTGCAATTTCAGATGGGAAATGAAGAGAGTGCCTTAAAAGACCAACAGGGAGATCAGAAACTGGGGCACGAGGATACCTGCAAAAACTCTAAAAAGCTGATAATGTTGGAAATTGGCAGAAAATAATATTGGTACATCGTGCCTATGGAGGGTCAAGAGGTGAAGGGAGAACTCCCAAGTAGATTCTAGACTTACAGGCTTGGAGACCTAAAAGAACAGTGTGAGTGATGGGAAGCATAAAAATTAGAAGTGATACCTTAAAGAAGAGAAATCCATTCCTGACACACTTAATCCTAGCCTCTGATTCACTGAAGTGGAGAAAGTCTCGGACATGTTCAACACAGTGAAGGAGAAGTACAAAGGTCTGAAATCAGAGATAGTTTGTGAGTCACGGTGATTGAAAAGTTGCTAATTAATAAACCCCTACAGGAGGGTGTGTATAGAGGGGAAAGCAAACCAAATCATGGATCCTTCTATAGGAGGGAAGAGCCTACAATGAATGTGTAGATTTAAAAAAATGGATAGACAGAAAGGCACAAAGAACAGTGAAACAGTAGGATTTCCCTTAATTTAGGGAGCATCCTGGAGGGAAAAAAGTGAAGAAATATCCAAAACCCTAGGCAGATGAGGCTTTTGATACTTCTAGAACTGAAAAGCAAATGCTTCTGGTTGATAGGACTAACACAAAAACAGGGAATTACATGGAAAATGCACTCTGAAAAATCCAATTAAATGTCTATGCCTTCTCCTTCCTGTATTTGGTTTTGAACTTGATCACATTCAAAGTAAGGAAGGCAAGAATATAATGTCTTAGTCATATTAAAAGAATCCATTAGGTCTCTCTGATAACGACATGCTTTGGGTTCATGATAAGTCATTAATCAAGTATTCTGTCTCAAGGCTACTGCTTTTTATTACCCTAGCGTATATTTCAGAATTTTCTTCAGTGCGTACACACACGTGTAGATTTCCTAGAGGGAGGACAGTGATTACAGTCCCCCAAATTAATTTTCCCATTCAGAGTCGTAATTACCAGTTAATTGCTTTAAATTGACAGTGGTGGCCTGGATAGGGAAATCAGAAGGCAGGCATCTCAGCAACCTCAAATTAGCTGTGTGGTTTTCCCAGACTATTGAGGCACCTAATGCTAGTATGCCTGCATTCCGCAGTTACAGCAGAACTGCCCTGGTGATTTTAGAAAAAAGAAAAAGAAAGGTAATTGGAAATAGCCAGGCATTTCTGTGTGATTTAATCTTCTCAGTTGGTGAGGTGAGCAACAGGGTGAAAACAAACACCAAACCACTTACAATCCTACACACCGTGGGGTAACAGAATAAGAGAGTTGGAAGTGTGCCTAGACAGCCACTGCTCATGGATGGAGACTGAATTGTCTCGGGAGGAGGATGGAAAGAGGACTGGATGTTTGCTCCCCAGAATGAAAACCCAGCTGATGTGCTCTGAGGGGACGTAGTTGGTAACCAGAAAGTTCAGTTAACTTCTATTGAGAAACAGGTAGGGTTGTGCATTGAGGAAGCAAAACTGCTTGTAGACGTGATCTTTTTCTTCAAAGGTTTATAACCCAGTAGGCAAAACAATCAGTGAATTCACATTTAAAACGTAATATAATGAATATTATAATAAGGTGAAGGGAGAGAGTTATGGAACAACATAGGGCGAAACAGGTGATACATAACCGAGTTTGATGTATAAAAACAGTGGCTCATCCATTCACCTATATAATAATAATCACAAAAAGGGATAATAATAGCTATCCAATGTGTTAGATAGTGCTTATAGGATTTTCCTATAGATTCTAACTTTCTTTGTTAGAACAGTATTAGAAAGTTAGAAAATATACTGTTGGCTTAGTTTTGCAACGTACTCTTGAACAATATGTTGAGGGATACACCATTGATTAGTGACGTGGATGATATTACATTTTCTGAATTATAGTGGTTTTCCCATAGTTGTTCTGTTGAATATTCACTGAGAGGATAATGTCCAAAATTAGCCTAGGATCCTGGTTTTTAGATATCACATCACATAATGTTAATTGGAAAGACAAAACAGATTGTATATTGGCAGTGGTCAGGATTAAATAGTAACATGACTTGTGTTATCAATGTTGTCCTCCCTGGTATATATGTCACAAAAGCTATCACACAGGCAGTTGGGTTTTTTTTTAATTTCTGAAAAGGCACATCATCAACCTTCTAGCAGCCTATATAAAAGCTATTTGGTTTAATAGTCAACAATCTTAGGAGGAAATCCAAGAATCAGACAAATTGGAAGAAGACAGTAAATTCATATTTTGAAACCCTAACTCCCACTACCTCAGAATGTGACTGTATCTTGAAATGTGGTCTTTAAAGAAGATCACATTTATTCTTGTAAATAAATGGGTGAAGCAAACAGGAGTAGACAGCTCAGGAGACTTAATGCCTACTAGTGCTTTCATAATTCTGTGAAATGGGATAAAATGCCTGGTTGGGCCATGAGCCTTGGCCTTGGTACTGGGATATCAGACCAATGACAGGCATGTGACAGCAGCCAGTCCTGTGTGATGGAGATAGAGTAAGAGTGACATCCAGCAGCTGGTTGTATTAGCCAGGCTCCTGGACACCAGGTCACAGAATGTGCCACATGGGAGAAATGGCCAGGGTGTTTGGGACCACTGATCAGTTTTATGTCCAGTACAGTTCTACAATAGGTTATAGTAAAACTTCAGCAAAAAGTTACGAATTTGTCTGTGTTCTCAGGCAGGGCAGTAGGATTCTCATGGTGTTACTATTAGAACATAATGAATATATTGATAGCCAGAAAATAAAAAATAAAACCTCTAAAACTTAACTTAATTTTTAATACATCTTACACTTGATTGTTTCTGCCACCTAGAAAAGACCCAGAAACAATTTAAGAAAAGAGAAGGAAGGCATTTTAACTTATATATTCCTATCAGGTACCTTGGTAATGGGATAAGGTTGAGGTATATAATGCAATTTAGTTTAAACACAGATATGTTTAATCACAGTGCCCAATTACTAACTTAAGGCTAAGAATGGCTTAAAATGACACTTAATGCTGCAAAAACTATATACCAAATCACCTAGTGCTCAGAAATAGTATTGTTTTACTTTATATTTTTGACTGACTACTTTTTCTTTCTTTTAGTCTATGAGGGAAGCTGGCCTTTGAAGTTTGAATATTTAAATAGCAGCTGTCCTCATCAGCTGGGGTTGCTGACCCCCATTGCAAATGTGCCTTCCAAAGCAGAGAGGCATTTGCTCCTTGCCTTTGAATAGTTTGCATATCTATATATAATTCAAAAAAATTAAAACTAAGGCTATGTCAAGGTTACATCCATGTGCGCATTGCATTTGTATATTGGGGAGAGGTGCATTTTTTTTAAAGATTTTATTTATTTGATAGAGAGAAACACAGCCAGAGAGGGAACACAAGCAGGGGGAGTGAGAGAGGGAGAAGCAGGCTTCCCGCCAAGCAGAGAGCCCGATGTGGGACTCGATCCCGAGTCTCCAGGATTATGACCTGAGCTGAAGGCAGTCACTTAACCAACTGAGCCACCCAGGCACCCCGAGAGGTGCATTTTCATATGGAGGAGGTAATTGTACTTCTCATCTGCTCAGATAGAAAGATCATCTAGAGGGTAGTGAGGGTAAATGGACCTTTTTTGGAAGATGTGGATTTTGCCGTTCCCTCATTATGGTGAACAGTATGAATAGAGCTAGAGGTGATCCTGAGAGTTATTCGTGAAATAGATGGCTAAAGCAGCCTAAACCTTTCATGACCCCACTAGCTCACTGCTCAGCCCTTCTAGCATTAGGTACCTCTCCCTTTCAGCACCTAGTGCTGTAGACTACATGTACTAATGAACAGTGATATGAGTGATACCTTCTTCACTTCAAAGCAAATATCAGTCTGATTTGTTCAACGCTATATCCCCACTGCCTTAAACAACCCAAGGTGAGCAGCAGGTGTTTAATAAATGCACGCTGACCTCAGAAGCTAGGGCAGGAATTGATAAATGGAGGAAGGGAAAGATTAGATAAGACTGAACAAAGAGGGGAGGTCATATTCAGGATGTACAAACACCGAGATGATTAAAGAATGGTCAGAATGACATCAGTGAGGCATTCCATAAAATTAAAGGCTAAAAGGAGAGAGGCTAATATCCAAGAGTGAAAAAGAAATATGCACCCTAGAACACAAATATGCTAATGTGTCTCTTGAAGTTGAGCTATGTGTCAACCCAATCAGAAAATCTCCATGAGGATGGGTCGTAAGCTGCATCTCATGAAGGATCTGAATAAATGGAGAGAAGAGATTGCACTCCAAGAAGTGCTCAGAGTGTGGGAAAAGTCTGAACACCAAATATGAGTAGGGCATATTTAGAAGATTTTCCTAAGCTGGAGGATATTAAGGAATAGTAGGAATTAGGGAGAAAAGGTGCGTTGGAATCACATGGTAGATGGCTACTCCCAAGCTACACTGTCGCAGTAATATATAGGAGAAATTCTAATAAGGAGGCACAGGAAACAAATCAATTAAGAAACTATTTAGTAATCCAGGTGCATCCACACAGCTTTGAAATATGATATTGGCAGGGAGAATAGTCAAGATGAGATGAACACAAGGCACAGACATGATTTAAATAAGAATTGATAGGGTATGAGGATTCTTTGGTTAAATAGTTAAATAGGGCTAATCCTTAGTGACTAGACTATGATCCCATTGGTGGAGAAAATCCGGAGCAAGAAGCCAGCTGGAGACATGGAAAAATATTGACTTTGGAGACATGATGGCTAGAACCCAGATGAAAATGTTCACTAGATATTAGGAGATAAGGCTGAAGTTTAAATGGAAGGTCAGTCTTAGAAATGCAAAATTATGATTATAAAGCCATAAAAATGCATGATATCTCTAAAAGGAAAGACTATAGATTGAAAAGAACACATGTGACATTTTAAGGGATATGTATATTTGAGGGAAATTGGGAAGGAGAGCCAGAGATGAATGAGAAATATTAGGTTTTATTTGTTCCCCTTGTTGCTTGGGTTCTTTGCTTATATAAACATTCATTCACTTATGTTTCTGTCATCCCAACTTCTGAATCAGCTTCCTTGTAATATTAACTGCCTAACTAAAAATTAATGAAGTCTCTCAAACTGTCTAAGCATCTCTAAAATTCATGTTTACTTCTGTGTCACATATAGACAAAATTAACTGGAACAATTCTGAAATTTTTTGGAATCTAAAAAACTAAGACTCAGATCCTTATAGTCATTTGCTAAGTAGATGAAACTGGACACATTTTGTGAATCTAAAATCTGAGGCTTCAGCTATAGAATAAGAATGAACAATACTCCGCAATGTTTTTAATATAAGAAATTAAATGTGATAGTGCAGTGTTACTTTCCGACTTTTCACTACTTTCTTAAAAAATGCAGCATTAAAAGGCTACTAGTCAATATTTATGGGCAACACCTATACATGCATTTATTCAGCTGGTCTTTGGATTTCTGTCTCAATCGTCATGTTCCAGATGTGAAGGACACATCAGAGAAAGAGACAGAGTGTAGTCTTCTTGAGGTTCACAGATGAGTGGAAGAAAGGGAACTGGGGAAAAAATGTATACTATAACTTCAGTCAGTGATAAACTCTCTGAAGTAAAATATGATAGCCTAAGAGAATGACGAAATTGGTATGGGGTGGCTCTATTCTCAATGGGACCCTTGAGGGACACAAGATTGAAACGAGAGAGCATGTGCCATCTGCGGCAGGGTGACTGTGGAGAGAACCATGCATGATGGCAAGGGCGTTGTCCAGGAGATGATGCTGGGTGGCAAATACGCAGACAGGTCCTTGTGGCTGGAGTAGTGTGGGCAAGGGGCAGAGGTCAGAGCTGTCGACAGGCTAACATCATGGAGGTGGTCTGAACCAGGAGAAAGAATTTGCATTTTTGCTAAGAGTAATGGGAAGCCGTGAGGGATTTTAGGGCAAGGGATTAACACCATCTGCTTTGAAGGAAAATTAGAGTTTCTAAATTCAGTTAAAGAAATACTTAATAAGCCTCTACATGGTGCTTCTCTAAACCTCTTATTTCTTCCCCTACCCGGATCCTGTGCTGAGAGTTCTGTTCTTGATGAACTGCAACCAAGATCCCTCTAAGTCGGAAGGGATGGGAGAAAACACTATCTTAAAGGGTTGAAGAAGGCTTGATTTTTCTTTTAATAAAAAATTTCCAGGGTGTTGTACCTTTTCCTTTTTCTACTTCAAATGAACAGTTAAACCAAAAGAGAAGAAAATCCCACTATAGGTCATTATGCTTAGTTTTAGTATTTAGACAAACAGACCCCAGTCATTATAAATTAACGATGAATAAAGAGTTTGACTTCATGTTTAAGAACAAAAGTAGTGGGGCGCCTGGGTGGCTCAGTTGGTTGGGCAACTGCCTTCGGCTCAGGTCATGATCCCGAAGACCCAGGATCGAGTCCCACATCGGGCTTCTTGCTTGGCGAGAAGCCTGCTTCTCCCTCCCTCACTTCCTCTGCTTGTGTTCCCTCTCGGCTGTGTTTCTCTCTGTCAAATAAATAAAATCTTAAAAAAAAAAAAAAGAACAAAAGTAGCAAAGCCTCTAAGTCGTAGCTTGGCATTCACATAAGGAACCCTTTTTGCTGCTGTTGTTGTTGTCGTTGCAGGAAAGTCTTCAAAAAGATCAGAGCATACGCTACTTCCCAAGTGTCTGCTGGAAAACCACAAAATCAGCAACAATATTTATGGTGCTGAGATGCTGTGACAACAACAACTTCCAAAAGATACAGAGTAACAAAGAAAATGAGAATCCCTTATAGCTCCACCAAGTTTGGGGCATTTTACAATGGTTGCCCTTGATTGCTAATGGTAATTCCATAAGTCAACTGACTATGACAGCCTCTTAGTAATCCCTTATTTTAGCTTTATCTTAACGTTAAATACTAAGTGTGGAACGACTGCCACCCTGTCCATTCTGTATTTGAAAATAGATGTTCCAGGGTCTTAAGTGAAACTCCCAGTGCCATTCAGTTAGTGAGCAACTGAATCAAGACTTGAACTCATGCTCATCCATAGTCTGTCCCTCTGATATCTCACACAAACAGCAGCATGGGGGAGGTTTTCCAGGGCATTATACTTTTTGAAAATAAAGGGATGCTACTTTAAATTTTCCCCCAAATATTTTATTGGAGAAGCACATATAGTTTGTTTCATTCCTCCCCCATAACATTATTATTCCCTAGAAAAGGAGGTGCTAGGTTTTTTTTTAACTGTAGTAGACAAATCAAATTACTATTAGAGCATATTAAAGGAGCTGATTACCCTTGGACATTAGATTAGTGTATTGAAACAATAATGACAGGAATCTTTTCCATAGAATATTCAGATCAAAGTTTAAACCCAAATATTTCGTAATTTATATTGGACACCTGTAAATTAACTGATTTACTTGTCTTTTATGTTCATTGTTTTTCACATTTATGAGAAACACTTGGGAAATATCTCAAAATGGAATTGATATTAATTGAAACACAGTTTGACATCAAAAATATTGTCGAGGCACATTTTCCCCTCAATTGCGATTTCCTTGAAAGTTTTATTAGTCCCTAAAAAGACTGAAGCACTGAGAGATTGAACCTCTCTAAGGCTTTGAAAGTTAGCTTTGTTATTTTTTTATTGTAGTGAGCCCATGGTTCTGATTTCTAAAGTGGGAAGGAAGTTCTATCACTGTTAATATATATAAAGGACATTGTTGTCCTTGGGACTTTTGGCCCCCTTTGGCTTTTTGGAAGGATCCTTTAATATCATATAAAGATAAGGGGAGAGGTAACAAAGAGGGTGGCAGGTGTAGGAGGCCAGGGAAAGAAGGGATGATGCTTTGACATCTTCTATGACCTTTTTAGTCATTTATTTTTTAGTTAGTAGTAGAATGTAACTAACCCATAGTTGTCAGGCTTGTTTTATGAAGACAGAGGAGTTCATGAATTGGTCCCAGATATTTTGGAAGAAACAAAACAAGTCAAAGCTGCTTTCTTTAAGAAATGACAATCCATGTCTCTCTATAAATACACATGGGTTTACACATGTTCACACACAGGCACACACACACACACAGTTAAAACCTACAGTGCAGTCTATAAACACTGTACAGAGAAGGGGAGAGTTCGTGTGGATCAAAAGATCCAGGGACCATTGATAGAGTAGAACAGGAATGAAGCCTTGAGAAGGATGAGCCCTGGATACGGGGGAGTAGGAGAGAAGGAAAAGGGCACGGCAGTCAGTAAGCATAGTGTAGGTAAATGCAAAGACACAAACCAGTGAGTGTGTTGTAGGCCAATGTCACGGAGTCAGCAAGAAGGCTGCTTGCCTGTAGAATGTGAAGGAGCATCGGCTGCAGGATGGGTCTGATTGATGGAGGTCTAAGCTTGCTCTGACAGATGAACTGTTTAGATAGAAGGATATGCTAGAAGTGGAGCCATACCAGTCATATGGTATGGGTAGTGCTGGCAAGAGTCAGACAAGAGATTGGCTTAGCTGATGGCAATGGACACCATTAGATCAGAAATAGATGAGTGAGTTTTCAAAGCAAAGACTCGCAGAATTGAACCGTATTAGAGCACTAAGATAGTCACTATAGGCAAACAATCACAATCATGCTGAATGACATATTATGACCACATCTTAAATAAATGATTTGACAGCCTAGACTTTTCTTTGCTTGATTTACGGAAAGAAGAATCACAGCCATTTGATTTATCAGTTACTTTCACGAAGAAGCTCAAGGATATGCTTCCCTTCGCAGGTCTCATCACAGTCTCATTACAGAGTACACTGAGATTTTCCCCCTCTGGGCTTTTAAAGGGCATTTGGGGTTTAGAAGTTTAAAATCTCTCTCTCTCACCTTGAGATTGAATTAATGTTATTTTAGACTTAAAACTTTCTCCTGCACATAGTAGATCATTAATGTAATTGAAAGAGATTTGAATCCCAGATGTTTATGCATTTGCAATCCCAAAGGCTTCTCTCAGGGAGTCATTCTCATTTGCAGCTACAAACACAACAAGACCTGTGGCCTCAAAGCAAGCAAACAGTGTCAGTTAAATTCAGATGTCACCCTGGCTCTTTGGTGACAGCCCTGGAGCATAACAAGGTTACGCTAGGTCTCACATCAATTTCTGCATTTTGCCAATTATGATATTACAAAGACATCGTAACAAAGACTGGCATCTTAACAAATGACCACTCTTCGTGACTGTTCCTCCTACGTTTACTAGGGCAGAAGCAATCCTTTTTCTAACAAAGCAGGCTTCTGCTCTCATCTAGAGAATCTCAGTGGAAGAGGGGCCCCGAGACAGAGGCGCTCTGCTCCTGGAAATTAAATTTTAGATAAAGAGATAAGACAAACCACCAGGAGAAAAAACCTTCACAGTACGTGGTGTTCTAAGTGTTACCCAGGCCAAGTTCGGGGTGTCAGGTTCTCGGAAACAAAGCCAAGTGCTTTACTCCATTGTAGATCATCTGAGTCATCTAGCCCACTTGTTTTAACGAAACTGTGAAGTATGGGAACCCATAAATCAAACCATGCTTTTTTCCTTCTCTCTGTCGACTTTTTCTCTGCATGTAGTTAACTTCCTTTGGCCATCCGTAGATAGGAAAGCCCAGGGTTGCTCTCATGCCTCCTCCTGGCAGCATCCGGATTACCGGGGACTGCCGTGTAAAGTCTGCCATGGCCTGGACTTGGAGCTGGCTGGGGAAGAAAGTAGAGCCTGCTGTTCGGACATTCACCGCTGTTCTTTGGCCTCTACGGACAGATGTTTCCATAGAAGGAGCGTTGCAGGTGCTAAGGTTTGAATAGCACAGGGATTACTGGTGAGGGGTGGGGAGGGGCACAGAAGCAGAACTTTAGAACTCACAAGGAGTGAGCGGACCTCAGCATGGGGTGAGCGGACCTCAGCGTGGGGTGAGCCTTAACTGTGGGTTTTGTTCGGTGGCTACCATTTCCTTCAGCACTTCTCAGCTTTGACTTCCTGTATCTGGAGCGGTGGCCTTCTAACATTTTCAAGAGGTTTTCTTGAAAGCTGCCTTTTGCAGGCTGAGATATGACAGTGATCTGTGGAAATTGGGAGGGGATTTAGTGTAATATATTCTTGAACTGGAGGCAGAGTCCCGAATGGCAAGCTTTGGGAGAAAATCAACTCTGATTATTATCTGTGCACTCCCTAGACACTGCCCTTGACACACTCATCCTAATAATTAGGGCTACAAGTTAAGATGGCTGTAATAACACCAAGCCGGTTTCATTTCAGTGTTTCACAGAACAACCACCTTTCTGGAGCCCAGCCCCAAATCTTAGTATCTTTACATTCTGACTGACACAACTGGATGATGAAGTCAAATGACAGACTTTTACTCAGAGAGAGAAATGGTGCAGAGGGTCAGTTGCCCTCTGATCCTCTCCCTGATAAGAATGGGAAACATTGGGTGCCTGGGTGGTTCAGTGGGTTAAGCCTCTGCCTTCAGCTCAGGTCATGATCTCAGGGTCCTGGGATCGAGGCCCGCATCGGGCTCTCTGCTCAGCGGGGAGCCTGCTTCCTCCTCTTTCTCTCTGCCTGCCTCTCTGCCTACATGTGATCTCTTTCTCTGTCAAATAAATAAATAAAATCTTAAAAAAAAAAATGGGAAACATTGAAGGCAGGGGACATCTTTCCTGGGAGACCTGTGTATAAGTTCCACCCATGTTAATGTGACTACTAATGTGTTCTGTGAATAGGAAAATGGAACTTCGGGAAGTCGTCCCTGTCCACTGGACCAGTTTTTAATTTGGGAGAGCTGTGTAATACTTTTGTGAATTTCTTCATCCTGGAAAAATATTGTCATGTGACATATTCTATCATTACTCTTAGAAATGACAGTATTTCCAGTGGAGAAGCCTGTGCATGTGGCCAGGGCATTCTAGCTTGTGTGTACAATTGGTATTATTAATGAGTAATAGCGAAGGGTAAAGATGCTTTTCCTCCTTATCTCAGTAGCTGTTATTATTAAAGGAGAATCTATACTGCCATCAAAGGGAACATCTTCTTTGCCTTTCCATTTTCATTTTACATTACTTTTGACTTGCATAAAACTTTTCAGGCACTTTTCCCCTAGAATCTCCTTCCTCCCTTAAGACTTAGTTCTTTGCTCTTCTTTTTTTTTTTTTTTATTGTTACTTAAATTTTTTTCCCCAGTCTTTCAAGATTCATTCCCCATTCCCCACACCCAGTGCTCCACGCTTTAGGTGTCCCCAGTACCCACCACCAGGCTCTCCCATCCCCCACCCCCCTCCCTCCAAGTCCCTCAATTTGTTTCTGTGTCCAAAGTCTCTGTTGTTTCGTTTCTCTCCCTGGATTACCCTACTTCCTATTTATTTTCCTTCTTCCACTGTCCTCCAGGTTACTCCTCATGCACCGCAAGTAAGTGAAACCATGTGATACTTGATTTTCTCTACTTGGCTTATTTCACTCAGCATAATCTCTTCCAGTCCAGCCCATATTGCTACAAAAGTTGGATGTTCTTTGCTCTTCTAATCTACACAGGGGCCAACAAATAAGTCTCCTTGCATCTCCTTTCTTCCAGAAGTCGAATTGCTGGAATGTAGGAGAAAACTCCTTGGCAACTCTAACACCTCCCCTCCCCCGCCTCTCAGAATTTCTCAGCTCCTCACAAGAGTGTATTTTCTCCTTATGGAGAAGTTGATTTGGTTCCATTTATAAAAATAGCAGCTATTTAAATGGGAAAAGCTTTCCCTTATATTTTCTTTGGGCCAAATGGTTTTCTAAAAACATACACTCTTTTTTTTTGTTTGTTTTGAGAAGACAGATTTTCAGTGGATTCAAGGTTCATCAGATCGCTCAGAGTTCTCTGTGGGTTAATGCATTTGATGACTAAGTTCACATAAATGCCAAAATAAAATGCGTGAATTAGAGAGCTGTCCTATGTAATTGTGTAATATGTTTTTTTACATGTATATGTATTATATATACAAAGAGTCATATTTTTATCTTTATACAAGATTATATTATTTCCTATATAGAATTCTATAGAGTAATTTTTTTTAGGAAGGTGGGAGATGTAACCAAGATAAATTGTTACTTAAATTCTGTTTTCTATTACAGGGAAACAAAAAGAGGCACTTACAGCCCTTCTTTCTAGTCTTTTTAAGGCTTATTTATTACCCCAAATTCAAAAATTTTACTTATATCCAGAGACTGGCAATTGGATACGACCTTAAATTTCACTCTTATCCAGTTTAAGATTCCCCTTTTCATCCATTTTAGCCATTATTTAAACATTTCCACCAATGGGGGGTGTCAAAGTGGCCAGAGATGGGAATGGAGGTGAGGGTAGGCAGAATCAACATAATCTCCTTCAGTCCCTTTGGCCCTGATAACACATATGAAAACCAAGTAAAACACTGTGCTTACTATGTGATGAACTGGACTTGTTTCTTTTTTCTTCTTTTTTTTTTTTTGTTTCTTTTTTAAGATTTTATTTATTTGAGAGAGATAGAGAGAGCACAAATAGGCAGAGCAACAGGCAGAGGGAGAAGGAGACACAGGCTCTCTGCCAAGCGGGGAGCGTGATGTGGGGCTTAATCCCAGGACCCTGGGATCATGACCTGAGTGGAAGTTGGATGCCTAAGGACTGAACCACCCAGGCGCTCCTGGACTTGTTTCCAGATGGCTTTCTCACTCCCTACACCACCCTACCACCAGGCTGTTCCACTCTCTAAGCCCCTACATTGAGACATTCTGGAATTTCTTGTTTTTCTTTTGATTTTAAATTTTTTTTTCAGTGTTCAAAGATTCATTGTTTATGCACCTCACCCAGTGCTCCATGTAATATGTGCCCTCCTTAATACCCACCACCAGGCTCACCCCCACCCCTCCCTTCCAAAAGTTTTAGTTTGTTTCTCAGAGTCCACATGAGACCAAGTCTCATGCTTGGTCTCCCCCTCTGATTTACCCCTATTCGCTTCTCCTTTCCTTCTCCTAATGTCCTCCCTGTTATTCCTTATGTTCCAAAAGTAAGTGAAACCATATGATACTTGACTTTCTCTGCTTGGCTTATTTCACTCAGCATAATCTCCTCCAGTCCAGTCCATGTTGATACAAAAGTTGGGTATTCATCCTTTCTAATGGAGGCGTAATATTCCATTGTATATATGGACCATATCTTCTTTATCCTTACGCCTGTTGAAGGGCACTTTGGCTCTTTCCACAGTTTCATGACTGTAGCCATTACTGCTATGAACATTAGGATACATATGTCCCTTCTTTTCCCTACGTCTGGATCTTTGGGGTAAATACCCAGTAATGCAACTGCAGGGTCATAGGGTAGCTCTATTTTTCATTTTTTAAGGAATATCCACACTGTTTTCCAAAGCAGCTGCACCAACTTGCATTCCCACCAACAGTGTGGGACTTTTCTCAACATCCTCTCCAACACTTGTTTCCTGTCCTATTAATTTTGGCCATTCTAACTGGTATAAGGTGGTATCTCAGTGTGGTTTTCAATGGATTTTCACTGACGGAGAATTATAGAATACACTCTATTGAAAGATTGCCCTCCCATTAAGACATATCTGCCTGGCCAGTTGACCCCTTGCCCACCCTTTGGAGCAATAAATAAACCAGGTCCATCTCTGTTTAATACAATACTTCTGCAAATAATTAGGGACAACTATAATATTCCAGTAATCTTAGCTTTGCAGGGATTAAATCCTCTGTTTCCTTAAGCCTCATTGATAGTGTTTATTGATAATAGTTGCAATTTTTTAGTTATCCATCATACTTTGGAGTTTCCAAATCACTTTCACACACTTTTCTATTTTACACCAACAGCAGTAACCGTAGGTTCTTAATTTTGCAAATGAAAAACCAAGGCGTAGAGAGGGTAAGTCACATACCTTACTAACTGATTCAATAGGTACTTATGGAGGGCCTACTACGTGCCGGGCTCAGGACAAAATCCTGGAATGCTGGAGGGACTGCAACAAGTATGATGTTGCCTTTGTACCTTTTATAATCTAGTGGAGACGACATCTCATTAAAAATCATTACAGATGATACACACATCATAGTCATGAGTATGACAGAGTTAGAACATTAGCACACATCTTCTGGCTTCAAAATAAGTGCAGAACGACCATTGCTGTTACCAAAGTAGACATTCACCTGTGTTAATGAGGTCCAATTAAACTAGTCTTTCTAGGGGCACATAGAGAAAATGATTAAAAGGGTATGTTTTGTCTAACTGATGATTTAACTATTCTCAACTCTGAGGTTAGCCAAAAGACTGATGCCAATACTTCATATAAGTAATATTTATTTTTTAATTATCAAATACAATTTAACCTGTCGTGTGTCATTCAAATGTTTATTTTTTAAAAAATTTATTTATTTAGGGCGCCTGGGTGGCTCAGTGGGTTAAGCCTCTGCCTTCAGCTCAGGCCATGATCTCAGAGTCCTGGGGTCGAGGCCTGCACCGGACTGGACTTTCTGCTCAGCGGGGAGCCTGCTTCCTCCTCTCTCTCTGCCTGCCTCTCTGCCTACTTGTGATCTCTCTTTCTGTCATAAATAAATAAAAAATCTTTAAAACATATTCAAAAAAATTATTTATTTATTAGTGAGAGAGAGAGAGAGGGGAAGAGAATGAGCAGGAAGGGCATAGGGAGAGAAAATTTCATTCACACTCCATGCTGAGCCCAGAGCCCAACGTAGGGCTCGATCTCACAACCCTGAGATCCCGACCTGAGCTGAAGATCAAGAGTCCGATACCTGAGTGCATCACCGGACACGCCTCAAGTGTTTGTTTCACTAAACCCACTCATGAAGTAATAATACTTAATATTCCACTTAAAATAGCTGAGTACCTTCAAGTCTTACTAATACGCATTGATAAAATGGATAGACATATATAAGGCAGAGATGATGGGTTACTGATATCATTCATTCTGAATATGCCAACACACATCAGTCCATAGTGACTGGTTTGGACAGAAATTCTGCTCAGATTCAGCCATTCATAAGGATTCTGCCATCACAAATGTAAACGAATTCACAGGGAAAAAAAAAAAAACCTCAATATAAATGTACCCTTAAAAACATTTTCTTTCTATGTGGATATTCACATTTTTTTTTAATGCTTAACTCACTCTTTTTGGAGTAAAATTTTTTTAAGGATGCCGAGTTCCAAAAATAGCAGATATTTATCTTATGTGCAATTAGAGACCTCCCTGCTCACACCAAAATGTCTACATGTTGTTGACTTTTATAGTTTCCTTTTATGTTCATCTTAGAAAAAATGGTGTTTTCTTCTAAATTGCATAAGCAATAAAATATAAATGTGGGCATCAAAGAGGAAATGAGAAAGATATTTTAGGCTGTGAAGACATAGTTTCAATTTTATACTTAAAAGTACCTCATTTGTATAACAGGATACTTAAATTTCAATCCACACTTAAAAATGTAAAAAAGGCAATGTAATCATTTCTAGAAGAATGCATTTGGGAACAAAAGTGACTATTTTTTATTTCTGTTTGGTTGGTTATTCTGGAGAGGTTTGTCCCCAAGGGGTCCCCAAAGGATATCATGGTGATAGTGATTTCATTATTGTCTTTAAATCTTCTCCTCTTATTTCCGCTACTTTGTAAGGACAACTCTCTCTCCCCGCAACTGTGGCCCCAAATCAGTGATATTGCTGACTCTCTGATCATGTCACATTGCATGATCTTTTACTTCCCCCGTTTCTGTTGGAATCAGACTGGGGTAAAACATCGCATGAGTTTATAACAGATTCAGTAAATTAAGAGCTCATTCTTGGGGGCGCCTGGGTGGCTCAGTTGGTTAAGCGACTGCCTTCGGCTCGGGTCATGATCCCGGAGGCCAGGGATCGAGTCCCACATCGGGCTCCCTGCTCGGCAGGAAGCCTGCTTCTCCTTCTCTCACTCCCCCCTGCTTGTGTTCCCTCTCTCGCTGTGTTTCTCTCTGTCAAATAAATAAAATCTTTAAAAAAAAAAAAAAAGAGCTCATTCTTGGATTTTATTTGTATTTCCAATTTCGTGCCTTTGGGGATCATTTAACATTCTTTGTTCAGCATATCTGTTTTTAATAAAGCCTTTCTCTGTATTGGTGATTCTCAGCCTGGGGCTGCTCTTCTGAAACCCTGGGGAAACTTTTTTTTTATTAAGGATGACCTAGTATCACACTGGAGTAATTAAATCAGAATCTCCAGAGGTCAACAACATTCTGGTCTCAGTATTTAAAACAGCTCTCAGTATTTAAAGCAGATGATTCTCAAATGTAGTGATGGTAGCCAACCATGGCTCCAACCCACAGAACAAGCAGCTTCCTTATAAATATTAATCATAGTCTGTATTAAATCAGCATCACATAAGTGGTTAGAAAAAGATTTGGAACAAAGAGAGAGAGATGTAAAACCTGTAATAATTTAGGGCACTTGAGAAGAGCTCTCGTTTGATCTTTTACATATATAAAATGAAAGGATAAACACAAAAATTCCAGGAGAGTAATAAATTGCATTTCTAGCTGTGTAGAGTAAGGATTGTCATGTGTGAGATAGGGAAATTGTCTCTTTTGACGAGGATATGCCATAATAGGATATTAGAAAGAAAGTTCATTTCTGTCCTGGTGTTGGTTTCCTTAGGCTGATATGAAATATTACCATACATGACTTGAAGCAACCAAAATTTACGTCCTCACAGATCAGGAAGCCATAAATCTAAAATCCAGGTGTCTCCATGGTTGGTTCTTTCTGGAAGCTCCAGGAAGAATCTGCCTCATTCCTGTCACCTGGCTTCTGGTGGTGGCTGGCAATCCTTAGCATTCCTTGGCGCATGGATTCAGCACCCCAGGCTTTGTCTCTGTCTTCACATGGCCTCTCCCTCCCTGTGTGTGTCTATGTCTTTGTGTGTCCTTTCCTTATACGGACATCAATCCTTGTATTTAAGGCCAACCCTAATCCAGTGTGACCTGAATTTAGCTTAACAAATTATATCTGCAAAGACCCTGCTTCTAAGTCAAATCACATTGTGAAATTGCAAGTGGACATGAATTTTGGGAGGACCCTAGGAAGTCCAGTACAGTCCTCACATCACTTGCCTTCTCTGCAGCTTTTGATGTTGGCCAACACTCTTTCTAAAATTTTCTCCTACCTATGTCCTCTGTGTATAGTTTGCATCTTTCGCTTACTTCTCTCATAATGCTGCTCACCACATGTTGCTAAAGTCCATTATATACTGTTTCTCCCATAGTTTGTGAAATCCTTGAGAGCAGAGTGACTTATTCAGGTCTACATGTGAACATCTAACACTATTTCTGGCTCATGCAAGCCTTCAGTAAACTGGAGAAAAAAGGAGGGAGAGAGAGAGAGAGGAAGAATATGTGGTCACTCATCGGAATATAGCACAAGATATAGGTCTGCCCCACAAAGAACATCGTCAGGAAACATACAACGTGTACCTTGACTTGTTGGGCCTCTTGCAATGATCATTTTTTTTTTAATGGCAATTAACAGTTATTGAGTGAGTGGTAAATAATACAGTGAAATGGTTTGCATACTATATTTTTTCTTTTTTTATATTAACATATAGTATATTATTTGTTTCAGGGGTATAGGTCTGTGATTCCTCACTCTTACACAGTTCACAGCACTCACCATAGCACATACCCTCCCTAATGATCATTTCTTGATATTGATGTTTGTTACTCATATTGAATATCTTCCATTTGAAATGCAGTGTGCCATCTAGTACAGTGTCTGGTCACACAAATGTAGATCTGGATCGATGGCTCTCGAGACCTATTTTTCCAATTACTGAGCCTCATGATTTTTGGAAACAGGATTCCATAGATTTGTTCAAGAAATAAAGGCTTCTATGTGTTCGATAGGCTTTGTTTTATTCTGATCCAGCTATGTGATCTTCAGTTCCACAATTTAGGAATCTGTAGGGTGAAACCCTGACTTGGCAAATAGAGATTCTATCAGGGGAAGAGTGGGAAAACGTAGCAAGTAAAGGAAGCTGCCCTTGACTTCTAGAACATTTTGAGAGGTGATGACAAAGTCTCCTTTTACTACTACTATCGTAACCTAAGGCAATGGACTCAGTGACCAACATTTTCAGCTGTTGGGTCATGCTAGAGGCTTCACGATTTACAGCTTTTGGCCAAGAAAGGTTTTGCACATAATTGGCATATACAGGGAATTTTTTAGTTATTTCTCTGTTTTTTTTTTTATTTTGTGTGAGTTTTTTTGGTAGTCAACTCAAATTTCATAACTCAATAACTCATATTCCCCATGACTGAACTATGAAGCAGGGAGAGAAGAGAAGAGAATTAATGGAAGCAATACACATGCTAAAACAGTCATATCATCTCCTCTACTGTTTAGGCCTACTGGTCTAAGCCATTCCTTGCTACTGCTTTCGTATTGTAGAATGTGTGAACCCAACCATAATGGAACAACGAGAGCTGTTGGCTCACAAAATGCCAGTTCTATGCTGTGTGCACGAGGCATCACTTTATGACAGATACGTGGAGAATCGAGATGGGGAAATTGCCATCCATGAGTGATTATACTGAACCCCAGGGTACTGCTATCACTTTGGCATATTAAAATGCTAATTCTCACTCAAGGTCAAATTAAACTCCACACAAGCAGTTTAAAAATGTAGAATTATTTCCCTAAAAAAAAAAAAAAAGTAAATTTGAGACCCTTGGGAAATAAATACTTCAAAAAGACTTCTGGATTCATTTACTTCACCTTTTGCCCATCTTGTTCCTAAATAGCTGCATTGCTTTAGAGCAGTCATTAACCTGGGGCGATTTTTCTCCCCCCACCCAGGGGACTTTAGGCAATATTTGGAGACACCTTTGATTGATACAACTCAGAACAAGGATATTGATGGCATCTCATGGGTAGAGACCAGAGATGCTGCTGAACAGCCTCAGAGCGGAGGACAGCTCCCACAGCAAAGAGTTATCTGGCCCAAAATGTCAGTGGTGCCACTGACACATACTCTGCTTTAGAATAAGAAAGAGAATGAAGAAGCTGGCTCTCCAGCAGGTCGATCACCTGTCATTGTTAGAGGACTATTCTAAACCAGGAGCAAAGATAGGGCTAGGACATGAAGGAGGGAGTTCAGATTTTCTCTCACATTCACTATCTCCACACCTAAGATAATCAAGAACTTAACTGCTGCAATTTGCTTGACAGTTAACAAACACTCTCTCACTATTATCACATTCTTCTTCACAGCTCTGGGAGGTAGTAGGGGCAGGTACTGAAATTGTCACATGCAAATGAGAGCTCTGAAGTGTGGAGCAGCTTTGAGAGCCACTAGGGGGAGGAGGCAGGACCGGGGAAGTGGTCCCTGGGCTCAAGCAACAGGGTATTGCCTTATCTGCAGAGATGTAAAAAGTAACAATAATAAAGCCAGCTAAAATTTACTGTTTTTGATTACTCTTCTAAATGATGTCAGTGAGGAAACACGATTTCTAATGAGACATACCTCTTACTAGCACTCCTACCTTTGTCTGCCCCTGCTTTGGGAGGATAAGTACAACACCCTAAATTAAAACTGGAGAGGAAATGGGGATGCGTGGAAGTATAGGATCCAGTTCCACTACTGAAGTCTCTGTGCACAGGCTCCTGCACCATGCCAGTTTAAAGCTCATAACTGAAGTATTATACCATGTTTAGGGAAAGAACTAGGCCCTTAAAAAAATATTAAATCCCAGCGCACCTGGGTGGCCAAGTCGGTCAAATGTTTACTCTTGGTTTTGGCTTAGGTCATGATCTCAGGATCATGATCCCAGAGTAATGAGGTCAAGCCCTGAGATGGGCTCCATGCTCAGTGGTGAATCTGCTTGAGATTCTCTCTCTCTCCCTCTCCCTGCTTGTGTGCTCGGTCTCTCTCTCTCTGTCTCTCAAATAAATAAATAAATAAATAAATAAATAAATAAATAAATAAATAAATCTTTTAAAAAAATACTATTAAATCCAAGAGGCTGGGCAGATCACATATTAATATCAGCACATTGGGTCTGGCTGAGTCAACCAACGTTTTTACTCCAGTAATACTAAAAGCTCTTCCTGACTTTCTGCTGGCCTTGTCACAGCTGGGGATGACTGGCTAGGAAATGCTATATTCCTCAATCTTTTCACAGGTAAGACAATGTGCTCTTGCTGTAATCGTAGGTCCCTGCGCTGTGCCTTCCATGTCCCCACTGATCGCTCTTTCATATTCCCGCCCCACCGAAACATCCAAGCCAAATGCTCTCATTTCTGTCATTTCACAGACTTCCAACATATCCAATTGCCCTATATTTGACTCTCCTTGTGATGAGAAAGAGAAATGGCAGTTGGGAGTCTGAGAGACAACCCCTGACCTTTTCATGAAGGGACAGAAAGCTAGAGGCTAGAGTCAGGGTGCATGTTTTGTGTAGCACTAAGAGATATTCCCCGTGGCTGTGTCAGCAGCCTGCCAGAGTACAGCTCGTTGACTAGCATGAAAATGTTCCTCAGGGAAAGAGAAAACATACGACAAAGCAGAAGGTAGGATCTGACATGATACAGATTTGGGGAAATGAAATGTGACAATTGCTAATACTACGCAGTCAACAAAAAAGGGCATGTTGCAGAGTCCCAGCAGGTATTGAAGTGTATAGAAAGTGTATAGGTATTGAAGTACAAAAAAAAAAAAAAAGCATTAAAAGTATGTTCATTACACTATGGTTATCTCCGTCAAACTAGGAGAGCATTTATGACAGTGTCTTCTGGGTCAAGCTGTTTTGATTCTGCCATTTTTAAGATGTCTTCAGCCATGTTACCCATAACCACACAGATGGGCAACAGCTGACTCAGTTGGCATTATATTTATATGTATGACCTAAGGTAGTACCTCTTGTTAGTCTTTGAATGAGTAGCTTAAAACATGTGAAATGAAGAAAGCAGTGATGCCTGTCTTATACTTTACTTGAGTATAATGCCCCTAAAAGCTATTTTATTGTAATAAATTAGTGAATGTATTGTTTAGAATCTCAAACTCACTCAAAAAGTTGAGATTTTCAGGCGCCTGGGTGGCTCAGTGGGTTAAAGCCTCTGCCTTCAGCCCAGGTCATGATCTCAGGGTCCTGGGATGGAGGCCTGCATAGGGCTCTCTGCTCAGTGGGGAGCCTGTTTCCTCCTCTCTCTCTGCCTGCTTCTCTGCCTACTTGTGATCTCTCTCTGTTGAATAAGTAAATAAAATCTTAAAAAAAAAAAAAGTCAAGATTTTCCACAATGAGATTTGAAGATTCGTTCCCTGATGATTTATCCAGCTGGAGGCTAAGATCAGATTTCCTATTAAAGACATGCTATTCCAAAACATCGCATTACTGTGTGAGATTTAATGTAGCACTCTGTGACTTGACCCTCTCAAAGTAAGCACACATCTCTACAAGCTTTTTCAAGTTTAAGAGTGCTATTAGGAATAAGACAAAATGACCCTACCATTTGGGTTTTGGTTTCCTTGAGTTTATTCAAGTCTTGTGGCTTGAATGATCTAGAATGATCTAGAATACTGCATCTACAGCACGATACAGTACCTCATGTTGCTCCCTACACAGATCGACAGCACATACTGTTTTCTGTTCGGTGTCAACTGTAATCAGCAGAATCAAAGGGACAGGACTTAGTAGATTTCTCCCCAGTGCTAACTCCTTGGCAGGCTCTCTCAGTGACTCTTGTGTTGGCGTATTTCCCCAGAGATGGGAGACTTTAACTGTAATTTCAAGCTGTTGGGTTGTGAATTGAATATTTACAGAGAAATGTAACCCCTTTCCTGCCAATGAAGAATAAAGTTCGTTGCTGGGAACCTGACCAAGAAATCTATATAAGTATGTGCCTGCCATTGGCTTTCCTGAGGGTCTCAGAACATTGAATGACTCTTGATAGAGGGAACCCATTCTCAGGTGGGTTCCAAGCTTTGGTCTTTCCCCTGGCTGGCTAAGTGACAGGCACTAGTCACTTGGGTGTTTAAAATATGTGGAAGCACAATAGAGATTGTGATATAACTTTATCTTTTTTTTCAGTGAGCTAGAATATCTCTCTATATGACATTATATTGTGTGGGTTTTTTTTTTCTTTTCATTTTTAAACATTATAAAAATTAAAGTGGGGACTTTGGTTTATGTTTTCCCCTACATGTTCTGTGATTTATTTACAGATTTACAAAATGTATTTATTTCGGTTAGAAATTATTTTTAATGTAAATTAAACACACAAATACACAGCGTTTATTTTGTTGTCTTTATATAACAAATGTCTCTGCTTAAGGCTTCTAGCTTTATAATCTTTATTAGCAAATAGTGTCAGAAAGGGAATGTACCTGATTTATATTTTTCTCTGAAAGGTAAGATTACTATATTAGAATTGTAAGGTATAAATTCTTAATAGGGGGTTTGGGTGAAATAATGCTATCTTTTATCTTTCAAGATAATAATTAATTGTACAAAGTACCAAACATGCTGATTTTGAATTTTTTTAATACTTCAAATTTATTCAACAAATTCTCTTTGAATACTAGCTAAAGACTATTTTGGTGCTTAGGATACCAGTGAATAAATCAAAATTATTGCTCTCCTAACATTTAAGTTCTAGTGGAGGGAGACAGATAATAAACAAATTGAAAGAAACACACACAGTGACTACTGGAAAAGAAAAAATAAAGCAGACTAAACAAGATAGGGCATGTCAAGGGAGAGAGGAAGGGTATATTTTATTGAGGGTGATTCTGAAAGGCTACTTAGGGGATATGTGAACAGAGACATGAAGAACATGAACAGGCTCTTTTTGCAACAGAAAAAGAGCATTCAGAGTAATGCTTTACACAAAGGAGATAGTAAATACAAAGGCCCTGTGGTAGGGAAGTCTTTGGGATGGGTGAAAAAGTACAAGGAGGCGCCAGGAAGGGTCAGGAGGCCAACATGGCTACAGCGAGCTAAGAAAGGAGGACTTGGTTCAAGGTGAAATCAGAGAAATATCAGGGCTCTAGATCACCTAGAATTTTATATTAATTCTAGTGAAATGGAAGTTAATGAACTTTTTTAATAGTCAAAGTAAAATCACTCTTATAAAATAATATTTCATGGAGATAGATTATTATAATACTATCAGAAGATTAACATTTAAAGATGAAAGAGGGGCGCCTGGGAGGCTCAGTCATTAAGTGTCTGCCTTTGGCTCAGGTCGTGATCCCGGAGTCCCGGGATTGAGCCCCCCATCAGGCTCCTTGCTCAGTGGGAGGCCTGCTTCTCCCTCTCTTACTCCCCCTGCTTGTTTCCTCTCTAGCTGTGTTTCTCTCTATCAAATAAATAAATACAATCTTTTTAAAAAAGATTAAATAAATTAAAGCATAGTGGCATTTTGTTAAAAAAAAAAAACAGGCATGTGTTTGCTTCTGTCAATATTAAAGTGATAGAGTCAGCAGAAGAGAGCCACCTGTCTTGGCTCAGGCTACTATAACAAAATGCCATAGACTATGTGGTTTAAACAACAGGCATTTATTTCTCAGAGTTCTTGAATCTGGAAATCCAGAGTGCTAGCATTCCTATCTGGCAGATGGCTCCCGTCTCAGTGTATCCTACCATGACCTTTCCTCATACAAGGGCATGGAGAGAGAGTTTTCATGTCTCCTTCTCTTTTAAGGACACTAATCCCACCATGAGGGGATGTCCTCACCTACACCCAATTACCTTCCAAAGACTTTACTTCCAAATAACATCACATTAGGAAATAGGACTTCAGCCTATTAATTGGAGGGAGGCACGAACATTCAGCCCATAATATCACCTCCAACACCATTCATCAAATGCTTGACCTCTCTTTTCTACCTCATTAATGACACATGGTTTTCTCCCTTATGATGATGAACTTCCATGACTCCATACTCAATCTCAGACAGCTGATAAAAAATTCCTTCTTACATAAGGCCCAAATTTGTTGCATGATTAGTTTTATTTCTTGGCCCTTGCTGTTGAAGCCATATGGAAATATATGAAATGAGAATGTTATCTTCTCTTTTATACCCATGCTATTTCATATCATTCTAACATCTCTGAGTGAGGAACTAAGAACTGAAGCCATAAGGATAGGTGTGGGCTGGATTGATTTGTGATGAACTGAATCGAGTTATTCTCTTCACCTATGCCTTATAAGACAGATAAAATACATGTAGATTCAAATTACCCATTAGGACATAAAGAATTTTAATTACAAGTATGTATTTGATTCTCGTCATTGAACTCTGTCATATCCTTATGAAGTCATGAGTTGAGTTGGGAACAATTTTAGGTGTATTCAGAAGAGATTTCTGAGCCAGGCAGGCTCCACTAACATTACAGTTGCCAATCTACTTCCCAAGTAGGTCATCTAGTTAGTGAGTGCTCAGAGAAGGGCTGTCTTAACAGTACCTGTTATAAGTAGAGCAGAGGTTGAATTTTTTTGGCTGGGCAGTTGTATCCCTCTGTTGAGTCATTGAGCCTTCTGTCAGCTACACACCTCTGATATGTTTCAGACCTTCTTCTCTGTGAGGGTCCCATGAGACAGTTGTGTAGAGTGAACTTGCACCCAAGGTCAGGACTTCACTTTTATTTATTTGACAGAGAGAGAGAGAGATCACAAGTAGGCAGAGAGAGTGGAGGAAACAGGCTCCCCACTGAGCAGAGAGCCCGACGCAGGCCTGGATCCCAGGACCCTGAGATCATGACCTGAGCTAAAGGCAGAGGCTTTAACCCACTGAGCCACCCAGGCACCCTAGATAGAAATTCTATCATTTGATTATTTACTGAAACTCTTAGTCTCATGGTATCTTCAATTTGCTCAATATCTCATATTCTCTAGGAAAAGCATGTAAGAAGATTGAGTAAAAATGATGTTGATAAAGATTCAAGATCTTTAGATGTGATCGTGCAAGCCTTTGTTCACTTCCAACAGATACATTCCCTAGTCAGAGGTCTCATTCTATACCTGCCTCAGTTTTCTACCCACAATCTGGCAACCCTCTTGAAAGAAATTATGAGAGGCTTTAATCATTTCTTCTAGTGTACCTTTCTAGGTTTTATAGATATGGACCATTTTCATTAACTTACAAACTGTGTCTTTTGATAATCAATTCTAGATTTTTTGCTCAGAGTATACATTGACATAACTGGTATATAGTTAAAAGATCCATTTTTTCTCATTTTGAAATGCAGAATGATCTTTATTTTCCAGTGCTACCATCTATTCCCACAGATCCACAAAGTCCAGTGATGGTTTGCAAGTTGTTTTTCCAGTAAAACTAAAAGCTATCAATAATTAAACACTAGTGTTTGTTAGATTTTAGTTTTTTTCCCATGTGACCTTCAAAATTTAATAGTAGGAAACTAGGAATCACATCACTAAAATACTAAACAAAATGTAACATAATATTGTCACTTGCCATTTAACATTATTCAAATTTTGGAGGGAAGTCTTAAAGTTTGTTCAAGCAATTGTTTTGACAAAAAAATGAAGTAGTAGGGCCTGGTTTTCTATGACCCTGATTTTTTTTT